>JBAMBJ010002356.1:0-93968 GCA_037043495.1 Drosophila recens | reverse complement strand
ATACAGAGGTGGTCAAAAGTATTTACACAAGACTTAACGTTAAATCTACTCGTAATTTGAACTTACTTTAGTTAAAGTTTGGTATCAATAGAAAGGTCTCTTGAATTCCTTTCAAATGATACCAAAATTTGTTTAATCCGTTAAGTACCCACTGATAAATTTGAGTTTTTGTAAAAGTCAATTTTTTTGACTTTTTTCCTGGGTCTCAAACAAAAAATGTTTTGATGCAAAAAGTTTCTTCAAACAATTTAAATAGTGACTGCAAAAAAAAATTTTAAAAAATCTTTTTGCTAGTATTTTTAATAATTTTTTGAAAACTGCCAAAAAGGCACTTTTTCCTCATTTTCGTGCAAAAAGTGCCTTTTTGGCAGTTTTCAAAAAATTAAAAAAACTACTAGAGGAGATATTTTTTAAATTTTTTTTTTGCAGTCACTATTTAAATTGTTTGAAGAAACTTTTTGCATCAAAACATTTTTGTTTGAGACCCAGGAAAAAGTCAAAAAAATTGACTTTTACAAAAACTCAAATTTATCAGTGGAGTACTTAACGGATTAAACAAATTTTGGTATCATTTGAAAGGAATTCAAAAGACCTTTCCATTGATACCAAACTTTACATGAAGTATGCTCAAATTACGAGTACAATTAACTTTAAGTGTTGTGTAAATACTTTTGACCACCCCTGTATATTATTTAATGTATTTCTACAATTAGTGTAAGTATAATCTTCTGTCGTTTTTTACCAAAGTGCCTTTGTATATATTACAACAAATAAACGATTCTTTTGTATTCGATTAGCATTCGATTAAGGTATTGCTTATTTTTTGAGAATAGGGAAATTCGTAGAGGAAGGTTGGAAAAAATATTTAGTTTCTTTAAGAGAAATGATTCTCTTTTATAAAATTTATGATAGATATATTACTTATAAATGTATATTCTAAAATCATCAGAGTTTCATAGGAATTGTTTTATTGTTTACCTATTTATTTTAGATTTGTATGATTATAAAGTATATGTAGTTGAATTTAATAAGTGGATAAAATCAGATTATATAGGTTGCAAACAATTTCCTCTCTAGTCCTTGCGACACACTAAAAAAAAGAAAAAAGAAACCCAAAATTAGTTAAATAAAATCGAGAATAATAGTAAAATCAACTTACTGTCATCTGCATCCCAGCCAGGCTCGATCTCCAGCTGCATGTTGCGTTCCTTCAACCAAGTGAAGAGTGGAGCAAAATATTCCAAGACTCCACGTCCACTCAATTTGCGTTCTCCCGTTGCAATCTCCATGATGTCACGCCAATGTCTTGTGGCGCCCAATTGCATCATTTCTCTAAAATAAACACTTTATAGCTAACAATTTTCTAGAGATTTTTGACCTTACCGCATCAAATTGCCCGCCTCCATGCTGCCATGGAAATCGCAGTTGTGCAGAGGATACGAAGAGTTGCCCGGTTTGTATTGACCGCTCGCCAGACAGAACGACCGATAGAATTGAAAGCCCAGAATTTCCGCAATGAATTTCCTAAGGTAAAGAAAATAATTTAGTTTTTATAATAAAAGAAAAAACTTAAATTAAAATTTATGGAGTCAAAGATAAAGATGGGGAAAAAGCAGATAAAAACTAAGAGTTACAATAAATAGTACAAAAATTAAAAAAAATTGTGTAACAATGTAGAAGAGTCTTTTGAGACACTAGAACCAGTTGTGAATTCTAAGTCGCAAAAGTGAAAAATAGCTGTATAGCTGATCTGATTTTAATAATAATCATTTTAGTTTTCTGACTATGATCTAATTTTCCTTTGTAATGTTACGGATTATTTTATTCTATTGTATATTTTATTAAGGATTTACAATATATTTTTCTTTTTTTATTAATTGTTTTATAATTTTGGTTCCCTGAATTTTTCCCGAATTTTTAGTATTTATTTTCGTATTATTCTTAGTGTTTTTTAAAGTTTAGTATTTAAATTTAGGAGTTTTTTATAATATAGTATTTTAACTAAATTTAGAATTTTTTATTTCCTTCTTATTGTTTATTTTACCAAAATATTTTTCGTATTACTCTTAGTATTTTTATATATTTTAGTATTTTTTTATATTTTAGTATTATTTTTAGTAGTTCATATATATTTTAATATTTTATCTGCTACTGACCTGGTATTGGAAGTATCTGGATGCAAGCCGCGATAGAATCTGTAGTCCAGATCAAAGTCCTTCTCCGTGCGCCAAATGGGCGGCTGAACTCCAGCGAATTTGTCCTGCAGTCCCCAATAAGCACAATTGTACTCATTCACCGCGATCCGGCCATCCATGACATCCACCAGGAACTTATCGTTAATAAAATACTGCGGAACAGCGAGCAGTGTGTGAACTCCCATCCGGAGCAGACGATTCAGAGATTGACCCTCTGTGAGGCTGTCATTGATCAGAATGTGCAATCGCTCCAAATGTCGAGCCGTTCCCGAGGCCAGAACAACCGTCTCGCCTAGGGCACTGCCAAAACCCGGACAGGGCTCAGTGTCCAGTCCAAAGGGCAGTTCCTTCTTATAAATATTGTACTGCAATTCGGCCATCGTGCCATGGATCTGCATCATCTTTTTGTAGTCCAATTTGGGGCAATAACGCAGCGCCACCTCCGGCGGAAAGTAATAGACCTGCGACTTGCAATCCGGACCGCCTTCGTCATCGTTCATGCGCCGCGAATAGCGCTCGTAGAAGCCACTAAAAGGTGGAATTAAATATAATATTATATACATATATTATTCATATATTATACATATATTTTTTATGTGAATAAAAAAAAAAAAAAAAATTAAAATTTAATTTTTTTAAATTGGAAATCTTTGTTTTTATATTTAAAATTTTTCATCTGCTATAATTAAATACAAAATATTAATTAAAAATTATGGTTCGTGCGGTTTATAATTAATAAATAAATTTTTAAATTAATAAAAAAATAAAAAAAAAACACAATTTAGAATTTAAATAAAAATTGTGTTTTTCTTTTGCTAATTAGAGTTAAATGATTAACTCTTAATTAGTAAAATAAATTCTGATTCTTTTTGTTAATATTACAGTCGAACTTCCCTAACTCGAATCACCATTATCCACGAAAAAGTTCGAGTTAGGGAGACTTCGAGTTAGGAATTTTTTTTTTTAGTTTTTAAATGAAACTACAATTTCATTCATTCATAAATATATTTCAAAATGCAAACTTTTCTTGCTATTTTCAACAAAAAAAATTCCAGTTTTTTCAAGACCTGTCGATATTCTCAAAAATAGGTTTTATCGTTCTTTTGCTGTATCCAGAAGACGTTCCCGATTCAAATGACATAATTAATTTTTTCCATTTTTTAATATAATCGAAACTGGTCCACTTTTCAATTTCTAACAAATAAGTTTAAAAATGTCTTAAAGAGATAAAAATTTGAATACACGTGCTGGTGTCATGATAAATATTATTGAGCTGGTGCGCTGGCAAAGAAGTACATTTCGAACATCTTTCCTATAGCAAATTTACAAGCCTAAAAATTGTTGATGCAATATTTTATCATATTACATCACCATATGTTAATGTACATCAATATTACATATCCAAACGATCCGTTAACAAAGCTTAAAGCAGAAAAGAAAAAAATTCAAACTTTATTCGGACTTACAGAAGTACGGGCCAGTATTTTTGTTCGAGTTAGGGAGAAATTCGAGTTAGGGAAGTTCGAGTTAGGGAAGTAGAATTGTATGGAATTTGCCTAGTAAACGCTATTGCCACTCGATTTTGTTCGAGTTAGAGAAACTTCGAGTTAGGGAAGTTCGAGTTAGGGAAGTTCGACTGTATTTATTTAAAAAAAAAATCGATTTTTTGAAATTTTAAACATAATGAATAGAAAAAAATTCACAATTTAAAATACAGTTGAAATTGCGTTTTTTATGATTATGTTTGTTACTCTAAATTTTAAAAATTGCTATAATAATAATCGTAATTTTTTATTATAATTCTGTTAAGTTTAATTACTTAAACGAAACTTACTCGGACATATGATTAAGTCCCAGTGACTCAAAGAACTCGGCTGCCTTTTTATTAATCTTCACCGGGGTAACCAAAACCTCCTCCAGACGATGATGCACCGAGGGCAGCTGATCCTTGGGAAATGGCGATGGGAATATCTGATGCGGATACCAGGCCTGCGACAGCATCTGATCCAACACTGGCGCCGAGATGGCGCCGTCGTCCTTGAAGCTGGCCTTGGGGTAGGCTTGGATGGCCGAGTGCCTCAAATAGGCGTGCAGTTCCCGATACAGCGGCATTATCTCCCAGATAACTAAGAAATGTATCATTGAAGAAAAAAATTACAATTGTTTGAATACTTAATTAAAATAATATAATTTAAATCATTAACATACAGTCCCCGGCATAAGTATTTTGGCACCCTTTAAAGTTAGTTCTAGCCAAATTTCGAGCTTACTTGATGTAAAGTTTGGTATTAATGGAAAGGTCTTTTGAATTCCTTTCGAATGATGCAATACTTTTCTTAACCCATTAGGTACCCATTGAAATTCTCGACTTTTTGTAAACGTCTAATTTTTCAACTTTTTTCTTGATTTTTTAAAAAATGTTTTGATTCAGAAAGTTTCTCTACAAAAAGTAACTGCAAAAAAAATTTTTGAAATATCTGTTTGCTAGTATTTTTAATAATTTTTTGAAAATGGCGAAAAAGGCACTTTTTGTGCGAAAATGAGGAAAAAGTGCCTTTTTCGCCATTTTCAAAAAATTATTAAAAATACTAGCAAACAGATATTTCAAAAATTTTTTTTGCAGTTACTTTTTAAATTGTTTAGAGAAACTTTCTGAATCAAAACATTTTTTTTAAAAAATCAAGAAAAAAGTTGAAAAATTAGACGTTTACAAAAAGTCGAAAATTTCAATGGGTACCTAATGGGTTAAGAAAAGTATTGCATCATTCGAAAGGAATTCAAAAGACCTTTCCATTAATACCAAACTTTTCATGAAGTAAGTTCGAAATTTGGCTAGAACTAACTTTGAAGGGTGCCAAAATACTTATGCCGGGGACTGTAAAACAAATTAATTGAAATAAAAAAATGATAAAGCTAAGAATTTTACACTATACCTTTTTCCTATTATAAATAGATGACAATTATCTTATAAGAATAAAGTAGTATGTTAAAATATTAATAATATCAATGAAAAATATAAAATTTATTTTTTTTGTTGAGCATTAAATTTAAAAAAATATTTAAATAAAATCATAAAATAACAATTTAAATATATAACAATTTAAATCTATTAAAATTAAAGAAATATATTACAATATTAAATATTTCAATGAAAAATGTAAAATAAAATTTATTTAATACTTATAAAAATTGAGAAAAATTTAATAGAGAAATTATAAAATTAAAATTTACTTAAACTTAGTTTCAAATTATAAATAAATATATGTATGACATTTAAAAGCTTAATAGCATTGCTAATGAAATTTCTATGGAATCAATAAAAAGCTTAAATATAAATCGAAATAAATTAATGCAAATAACAATGATAACGATATTTATTATTATTTTATAACCTGTGTCCCCAATCAAATGAAATATATATTAATTTTCTTTAACAAATAAATATTCACCCGCTTCCATTTCGGCCTGAAAGTTCTCCGTGTCATAGTAGAGATACCAAGTGCGCGATGGCGTCACATGTCCATTGTAGGTGGCCGCCATTCGCATCAATCGCACGTAGTCGATAAATGTCGACCTGGCCGTGTCCTTGTCATTGATGGTACTCCGCCACGTGAACCAGTTGAACTTGAGATCCTCATAGCGCTTCGTTCGCATATTCTGATTGTATAGCTGTGGATACATTGCCGTCGGTCGCCTCGCCGAGCAATCCTCGTGGGTGCAGACCAAGGAGCCGCTTATAAAATTCTGCATAGCCCTCAGTAAATCCTTGGATTGCTCATAGTTCTCCGGTCGCAGTCCCTGCAACTGCAATTTGGCCAGACGTTGAACACGACGTCGCAGCTTCGGATCTCGCAGTTGTTCCACGGGCACAACACTCAAATTGGCAGCCAGCTCATAAACCAGTCTATAGGTTTCCATTTCCACCTCCTGTTTGCTGGGCGCCTGTCCGCCCAATGGCGATTTACCCTTGGAAGTCAATTGTAGAAAAATACGCTTGCGCATTTCCCAAATCGAACGCATTCGCTGTGTGGCCACATCAAGTATACGCAGCGTGGACTCTTCATAATTATTGGTGTGATTGGAATTGCAGTTTACTGCAACCACGAGCAGCAGTAAGGCAACCAAATATCGCCACAGCATGGCAAGGATATTGATTAATATATATTCAGCGAGTTTCCGTTGAAGTCTTGTGCCAACTTCTCTCGATGATAACACTGAAAATAAAGGCTTATCGCCAAAATGTTAAAATGCGTTGTAGTTTCTTGATTTTCAATTTTAAGTTGTTGCGATCGCTTTGAGCTCTCGTTGTGCACTAAATTCTCAGCTTGAACATGGTTTTCTCCAGCGACATTTGCCCATTAATGCGAGGGTGGTTACGGCAGTTTCTTTTTTACTTAACTTTTTTGGTAAACAAATAAATAAACATTTATTATTTGACTTTATTTTCAATATTATTATTTTTTTCATTTGGAATGCTCAAAAATTTATTTGTAATATATATTTTTTTTTTCACTTTTTTAAATAGGTTATTTTAAACATACATACATTTTAAACATCTATGCTTAAATGACAATAAAAATTGTGTTTGAGAATCAATTATATTTTATTATATTTTGTTATATTATTTTTTGCTTCATTTATAAAAGTTCTATATTTTTGTTTGTAACATATTTCTAATTTCAATATTTTGAAATTAAATTATTTTCAATTTTTATATTTGGATGTTAACAAAAAGTACCCAATTTACCCAACATATATTTCTATATTTTAAAAGTCCAAAAATTGTTTACTATATATTTTCGTTTTCCATTTTTTTAAATTAAGTTGTTTTAAAACTTAGTGAAAAAATACTAAAAATTACATTTTACTTAATTGTTCTTTAAAAATCATTACACTTATTTACGAGGATTAAGAAGTAGTAAACTTTTTTGAAATTATATGTTATTCTTTATATTTTAAACAGCCACTACTTTAGTTTAGCTTAACTTACGTTACCACCCGCTTTCGAGCAGCGATTTATCAGCTTCAGTTTCTTATCAGTTTCGCAGTGGGAAAAAAACTCAAGAGAGAGAAGGAAGCAAATCTCGGAACTGAGTCTTAGCACATTTTTATTTTATTTATTTATTAATAACAGAAAACATTTGATTGCTTGCATTGCTGATCGCCGAGTAGCCAAGGCTGTTGTGTGTTGTGCTTTAAATTCAAATATTACGCATACGCCATGTTGACATTACGTATACGGCGTAAGCGATAAACTTAACAACTCGATTGGAAACTGTAATGAGACAGGCATCTTCATCTAAAGGCAGCTTTAGCTTTTGTTCGTGAGTGGCCCATATTTGGTCTTAATAATTTTGACATTTTTAGACAGCGGTGCCTGCGGTGCAGCAGCAACGGCAGCAGCAGCAACGGCAACGGCAACGACAGTGGCAAGAACAGAAGCAGCAGCAGCAGCCAAAGAGCGTCAGTAGCAATAAATAGTGGGAAATTTGCCATGCCCCACAGCGCATTTGTTTATGCCGGCAGGAGAGAAAGTGTGCCAAATGTGACGATGCACAGTGGTACTTTTAACACTTTTAGCTCGTATTAATTACATTTTTCAATTAACGAGTGATATTCAAAATACCCATATTTTTGACATTTTTATCTTATTTATCTTATTTATTAAATGTCAACTAACAGCAAAAAATAAGTGTCTGATTTTTAGATTTTTTTTTTGTATGAAACAAATTTGTTTTCTTTAATAAAATTTGAAAAAATATAATAAAAAATTGTATTTAAAATTAAGTCATAAAATTTTTTTGATTAAATAATGCTTTATATTTTTCCTGCGCTAATTAATTTATAAGAATAAAAAAAGGAAAATTTTTGACGAAGTAATTAATAAAATTTTTAAATTTAATATTAAAAATAAATTTTACAAAATATTTTTAAGATTTAAAAAAAATTCCAAATAAGATTAAATCATAAAAAATGATCCTTTTTTGTAAAAATTTTCGATTAAATTTATTTTAAGTTTAATAAAATTAATAAAAATAAAAATAAATAAATAAAAAAATAAAATAAATCAATTAGTAAAATAGCTAAAAATAACTTTGAAAGCCACATTAATGTTCTTAGAATAAATTGAGCAAAAAGGACCACTGTGCGTTGGCAATGACGAGACGAGAGTCCTGTGTGTGTGCGTGTGTGTGTGTGTGTGTGTGGTGTGTTGGCCCGCGGTCGTTGCTTTTGACATTTTGGCCAAAACAGAACACGCTGCGACACGCACATGGCACACGGCAATTTGGCAGCTCAAGCGCTCGGCAAAAAACACGAAGAACAAGCGAGAGAGAGCAAGAGCGAGAAAGAGAGCGTGTCCTGGCGTGTATGCGCGTTAATATGGGGAAATTTGCTTTGGGGTCTGCAGATTACGTCAAACGGAAAACAGGCAAAACCCGTTAGCTCCCGAGTCCGAGTCCAAATGCGAGTCCGAGTCTCAGTCACCAACGAACCTTAGAATCGAGCAGTCGCCAAAAAAATGCAATGCACGCGTCCGTAGAGCGAGACACAAATACAAAAGAACAAAAAATACAAAAATAATAATAAAAAAAAATACCAACTACAAAAAAAGCCAGAAATACACTAACAAGCACTCACACTTTAACACAATAGCAACAACAAAAGAAACTGACACACTCACACACACTCACAGGCTAAGCCTCACTTACACACACACACAAACAGAGATCTGAGATTTACAAGTGCAAGCAGCAGCAGCAGCAGCGAAAAAGTCTTCTGCGCCCAAAAATAGAGTGAAATGTGCATATCGTTGTGGTTGTTGTTGTTGTAACGGAAACTAACCTACATTTTCGCGCTCTTTCGCACGCTTTCGCACAAGCCACAACACACACACACACACTCACACTCACACACACATATACCTATACATACAAAGTAAATCGCCTCACACACACTTACAAGCAACTGTGACGCCTGTTCTCGTGCTCTCTATCTCTCTCTCGCTCTCTCGTTAACGCGCTCTCGCGTCGCGCGCTTCCCTCTCCGCTCAAAAAGCAAAAAATAAAAACGAAATCAACAGTAAATTGTAATAACACTTCTTAGCTTAAGGTGTGTGCGTGCGTGTTCTTGTTGTTGTTGTTGCTGTTGCTGCCGTTGTTGTTGTAGTCGCGCATTATTTGTGTGTGCGTGTGCGTGCGTGCATGTGTGTCAAACAATGTGCGTGCCAGCGCTTTTTTCGCCTTCGCCTTTGCCTTTGCCCACGTCGCTGCCGCTGCTGCTGCCTGCGTCGCTGCGCTGCTTACTTTGCCAGCATTGTTGCATAGAGTCCCGACTAAAATAAAAATGTAATTAATGTGAAATATACGTACACACATACACATCTACATGTATAAATATAATAAGTACACAAAAGCCACAAACTAACTAAAACAAAAGTAACAACAACAACAACTACAACTACAGCAATAATAATAACAACAACAAAAGTGTGACCAGCTGCGCCCAAAATTTGAAGTAGCCGCAGTGCAAAGAGAGAAAGAGAAAGCAGGCTCAAAAAAAAAATAGTGAAGATTCGAATGCAATGTGAATGCGAAAGCGAAAAATATAAAAATAGTAACTAGTGCAAATTGAAATGTAAATACACACACACACACGAACACAAGTGCATGTGTACAGTTGCTCAAGTAATTGTTTTGACAAATAACAATTTATTTTTAAATTAATATAGTTGCTTATAAAAAATACTTATACCAAAAATAATACAAAATAAAAAAGAAAACAAGTAAATTAATGTCTTTGTCAAAATAATAATTTGACATACTGTATGCATACATATCCTGCGGTTACATAAAGAAATATATCAACAACAAACAACTGCAGCAACAAAAATGCAATTAGCAATGTTTAAAGGTAAATCATTAAACATTTTAATTTAATACAGCTGAAAACGCTGCTTACCGGGGAAAGGGGAAACTGCGGGGGTGGGTTGTAGTGGTGTGGCGTGGGGAGTTGCCAACCACACTGCGGTTGTGGCTTGTGGCGAACATTTTTCGGGGCCATAAATTAGCGCTTGATGTGCACTTAACTAGCGCACAGTTCGTGCAAGAGCCGAAAAAATAAAAACAAGTAATAGAACTTTTGTCGGGTCTCGGACATATCCATTACCCCACTTAAACTTTTATCAAAAAATATTGCATACATTTAAGCGCTTCTCATTTTTTGCGTCCTGTTTATGCTTAGTTGCTGGAAAACTTACTTAAAACTAAGGTCTAATAGCAGCGAAAAATAGATAAAACGCTAAAAATAGTATTTGTTTAATGCAGTCAAAAAAAAAAGCTTTAGAAAGGGGGAGACTAACTTTCAAATACAATTGAAATGATATCCATTACACAATATTAAATACTTGTTAATTGCATTTATCAATTTTAAACGCCAAGTTTCTACAAACTACTGCATACTTTAAGGTCCGTGTGGTCGGTTTAGCTTTTTTAATGCTAGATATTGCTTATTTTAATGAACTAACTTTCAAATACAATCGAAATGATACCCATTGTCCAATTTTAAATACTTATTAATTGCAATTATGAATTTTAAACGCCAAGCTTATACAAACTACTGCATACTTGTAGGTGCGTATGTTCGGTTTAACTTCTTTAATGCTAGATCTAGCATATTTCAATGAACTTTCAACTTTTTAAATTTTATGAGGATAAGCACAAGGTCTTCTTCTTTCCCTGTTGCATCCATATTAATACGCCCTTGCACTCTACGAGTAAAGGGTTTGCCAAAAAAAAAGTACAGCAGAGCTTAAGGCGCAGGCCAGCTTCCGTTCCGTTTTATGGTGGAGTCAACTTTAAAGCACCCCCTCCTCGAACTACCTGCTCCTTCTCCACCTCCTCCTCCTTCTTTGGCTCCTATGGGGCAAGAATCTCCCGGAGGTCACGCCCAAATTGTGGCTGTAGAAACGTAACTTCCTCCCCGCCGCCCATAAAAATTGTGTTGGCCCCTGTTAATGCCATGTTGCTCTTATTTGTTGTAATAAAAATATTTTGACGATTTGTGTGCTTAGCAAAGCACGGAGAAGGGGGAGGGAGAGAGGGACCTGGCTGGGGTGGGGGATGCCGCAGGGGTTCTGCTAACTGATTTCATTTGCTGCTCGGCCATTTTCTTATCGGCAAACAAACACACCGAGAGAAATTTGAGCACTATGTCAAGTAATTATGTTCATAAAGAAAAAAGTTTAGGTATTTGATTTATATTTTGTTGAGTATTTATAAGATTTCTTTTTTCTGACTGACAGTTTATTGTGGAGATCAAACGGTCAGACCTAGAAGGCTGCAATTTTTACACAACTTTGTTGTATTTTAGATCAATGCATAGATAGAATTCTTTACTATATGTTACATATTAACCAAATTTGGTTAAAATTTTATTATATCATATATATATCGATCGTAAATTAACCTTTTGGTATAAAAAACTTTGTTTTTTTCTGAAGATTTCTCAACTAAACTCTCAGATTGGCTTTTTACTAGCCAATTTTGTAACTAGCCTGCCTATGTGTATTATTAAACTTGTTTCAAGAGCCACAACTATAAAAATATAAGATACAAAAATAAAAAAAAAGCAAGAAAAGGTTTTTCTTTTTTCATATAAAATAAAGTACGAGTACATGTTTTCTCGTTCTTTGTCAAAAGAATTACTTGACATACTGTACATAAATATCTCTCTCTAAGGCCGGCCGCCTTTATGACTGCATTGTTGCTTAGCACAGCTGCCATATCCTGCCTCTTTTTCCACTTTCGTCTTTTCTCTTCCCACTCTTCCATTTTCTCTCCCTCTCTCCCTCTCGTCGATGGCAGTGCGACTTCCGACAGAAGGAATACAGCTCGCACCTGTCTGTCTGCACTATGAGAGTAGAAGCGAAGAAGCAAACTTGATATTGAATATTTTATGGCACTTCATCTAACGCTTTTCCATTTCGCCGACGTCAGCGGTGTCAAGAAGTTTTGTAAAACACAACAGGAAGCAGGCCTACTCAACAAAACGTTAGCAAAAACAACAACAGCTTGAGCAAGTAGATGAAACAACTAGTAGGCAAGGCTACAGTCGAGCCAACTCGACTGTGAGAGACTCTGTTCAAATAAAAAATACAAATTTTTTAAAACAAAAAATTACAATTATGAAAAATTTGAAAGCCAATAAAACCCAACTGCAATTTTGTTTACAGAACCGCAAAATATCATGTCAAATTCTGTTTCGATTTTCAGATTTACAGAGATTTTTTTATATTATTTTTTATATTTATTGTATTTTTAATATTTATTTTTATTATATTTTTATATTTATTTTGATCGATCAAATTTTATATGAGGGCTCAATATTCTTGGTGTTTATTCCGATAAACTTAACATACCCCCTTTGTAAAATTTAGTTACAGGGTCCAACGACAAAGCCACACACAAATACACACAAAAGCTCTCTGAGCAGAAAAGTGAGCAGCATCCAAGCGTGGCCTCCTTCTGTTTGCCTTTTACTGTGCGCCATTTATCAATTCTTGTAACTTGCTCCTGTGTGCGTGTATATGTGTGCATGTATATGTGTGTATGTCTGTGAGTGTGTCTGTGATGCCATAATGTTAATTAACTTTATCTTTGTTAAGCTTTAAGTCTTAAAGTGTGTGCACATTTTCCGGTTCTGTTTCTGCCGCTGCCGCAGCCGCTGCCGATGTCTCTGTCGACTGCCGTTTGTCGTGTTTTTATCTTTTCCGTTACTCACATTACGTATGTATGTATGTACGTTACGTAAACGTAATGCGAACGTATTACGTGCACGCATAAGCTGTATAGGTGTCTTAAGCTCCGCATTAGCGCCTGACAATTTCCGTTTAATGACGCTGTCAATTGAGTGGGCAACATACAGTATATCAAGTAATTGATTTGACAAGCAACCAAAGATTCGCAGGTTGCATTTCCCAAGAAAAACTATTGCTTTAATTATTTCTTCTTATTTTAAAATTAAATATAAATTAAAAATATATATTTATTACAAATTTGAGCATTTTAGTATATCATAATCATTTCATTCATTTTGACCATAATAAGTAAATTAGATAAAAACATTCGACTAATCCGGTTTAAATATTTAAGCAATAATATGAGATGACATTGCGTTTCAGTAATAGAAACTAGTTCCGAGTTATTGATATTTTGAGGAAAATTTTTAAAATACAGTCGATCGTCTCTAACTCGAATCACCGTTATCCAAAGAAAAGGTTCGAGTTACATATATTCGACTATAGAGTTGTCTTACTTAAGTTTATTAATTTTACTGCCACTCGAGTTAAAAAAAAATTTGTGTTATACAGGCCTGTTCCGGCTTTCACTTTTTATTTTATAGCATTTAGTGAATTGCATTTATACACTTTTCATTAAGGCTAAGTATTTAAAAATGCTAGTTTTTCACTTTATCGGACTTAAACTCATCACGTCAAAATGAAATAAGTCCGTAGAACTTCGCCGAAATGATATTAGAGCAGGTTAAAGAAATTCACTTCCGCAAAATCTTACCGAAAGTGAAAAACGGAACAGGCCTGATAGAAGTTCCAGTTATGGAAGCTCAACTGTATTTACTGAAAACAGGCAACAATGTAGAAAAACTTAATTTGTGCAAGTATTTTTTATCATACAAAATTAATTCATATGCAGCTCGTTTAAAAAATAACTTTAAATTACTTTTTGCAAGCAAATTTAACCAGTTGTGAATATTTTATAAATTGTAACTTTCGGTGGAAACTTTCATACAGTATGTCAAGTAATTGTTTAGCCCTTAAAACAAACTATAATAAAAAAAGAGCATTAAATAAATCAAAAAAAAAATAATGGAATTTTATAATATTTTGTTTTTTTTAACAAACTGTAAAGATTTGAATTTTTTTCTTTGGCAAAATAATTACCTAACATACTGTTCGGGAGTTGCACTTCACACACACACACAATAGCGTAGTATATGTAAATATAGACACAATAGTAAATGAAGCTCAAACTAATAAGCTCCCCTTTTCTTTCTTTTCTTTCTTGCCATTTACAGTAATCAGCCACAAAGCACAAAATGTAAGGCGGCAATAATCAACGCAACGCAACGTAACGCAAAGCAGGGGAACTAAACGAAACGAAACGCAACAAAGCGTAAGCAAAAGCAAAAGCTCATCATTTCCATTATTGGAAACTGTCGTACTCATCAGATTTGCATAGTTACACACACACACACACAAACTAACTAATGTACATATATATACACATACTACATACATAATACAGAGAAAGAGAGGAGCGTGGAGCATCATGAAAGCGACAAACGTGATAAGCACAAATACAACAATAACAGCAACAATAACAACAGTAGCAGCAAATGAGCAAAAAGAGCACTGAGCAATGTTAACAAAGGCGACAATATTAAATGATCCCAATGTGTGTGTGTGTGTAAAGAGAACAACGGCTTAAAGCTTTAAGCAGCCCAAGTGTGTGTATGAACGAGACAAAAAAACAGTGAGAGCGAGCGTCATTGAAAGAGAGAGAGACATGCAGCTGCGATAAGAGCAACAACTACAATAACAACAACAACAACAGGAGCAACCTCAAACGCAAGCAGATAAACAAGGACAATCAGTCAAAATGAGTGATGATCAACCGTTAGCAGCACAGAATGAAGATAAAGGTAAGTGCAGGGTCGTCTCAATGGGGGGCGCCCGAAGGTGCGCCAAGATTTTAGGGTTAGTTGCTTTTTTAATACTTAAAAATGTATTTTGAAAATAAAAGATTTGCTCTTTTTCGGGTACAGATTTTCCCCCTGTGAAATGTTTTTAACTACGGCACTGGGTAAGTGCGAGAGAGAGAGAAAGAGTGAAGTATTGTAAGCACTTAATGAGCTATGCAATCGGACAGTTACATAGGTTCTGACTCCGCTACTTCTTCGCTCTTCTCTCTCCTCTCCCTATTCCCATCATTCTGCTAGCATAAATAAGCATAGTATTTATACTTACTATAGTAGATTGGGAGTAAGGTGCCATCAAATCTGCGCATGGCCTGAGCGTGCATATGAAATCAGCACAGTTGGATACTGTGGATATTCTGACACTTGGCCCAAAGGCAACACAAACAACAAGGCACGCAAACAGAAGGCCAACCATTTACCGTTAGCTCGCTCGGCTTCTGTGTGTGCGTGTCTCAATTCAGGACTGGGATTGAGTTTTGGGATTGAAATTGGAATTGAGATTGAGATTGGGATTGGAATTTGGGATTGGGATTGTGCTCAAGCTGTTTGGCTCATCAGCATAATTAAATAGCATTGCCCAATAAAATTTGACTCGAAATCGCGCACACATACACACTCACAGCATCAGATACAGATAAAGATACGACTACAGTTACTTTAAGGATGCCTTTCAGCGTTGTCAATTTAGCTTTTTTTTTGGATAGATTTGATATTTCAAAAACTATTTTATTATTTTTATCGAAAAACTTACTTATTTTCGGTTTACTTTTGATTTTTTTTAGGTACTTTCTAAAAATTGTTCAATTAATCAAGGGTTAATATAACAAAATATCAAAAATTCTCGTTCCTGAAGTCAGTTTTGTTTAATTTTTGCATTGCGTTCATTAAAAAATGCTTTATAACTCAAAAATTCTTGTTCTTGACTTTAAAAAGTAGTCTTTTTATTAATATGTATAACTTTTTATCAAGTTCGTAGTTTTTTCAAGCATCCGAAAATCTTATTTTTTGTTTAGTTTCGATTTTTATTTGCTTCAAATTTGGTAAATATAAGAAATATCAAAAATTAGCATTCCCAAAATCTTTTTTGTTGGATTTTAGAATTTTTACGTCTAAAAAATGCGTAAAAAATAAAAAAATCTTTTTCTTGATTTTAAAAACTAGTCTTTTTATTAAAATGTATTATTTTTTTTTTATCAATAATATAGTTTTTTTTGTCTTTTTTTTTGGTCTTTTTGTTTTTGGTCTTTTTGATTTTGTTCTGGCATCACTGTTGCTTTTGGAAGATGCTCGAGGGCAATTTAAATAAATGATTAACTAAAAACGCAATCGCTTTGGGAGCCTAAGTCTCCCTCTCTCCCTCTCTCTTGCTAATGACTGGCCATAAGTTACGCAACCGTTCGACTAAACGCATTCTGGCTAACTGGTAGGGATGGGGTAGAGAGGAGATCAGAGTAAGGGAGGGAGGGGGCAAGGGGAGTGGGTGCACTTGAGGGGCACACATAGGACAATTACCAGTTGGTCCAATTGTTGGCCTTAACGCTCAGTTCAGCGCTCAGTTCGCAGCTGTGGAACGTAACAATGCACAAAGGACAAAAATACAAAAAAAATACAGAAGCACCAAGGGGGGCGAGGGGAACGGTGGGGAGAGGGGCAACTGCGACAGTTGGATTACAAATATGGAAACGGAAACGGAAACTAATTAAATATGTAGAGCAAACTATTTTTTATGCGTTTTAACTGCAGCTTTCAGTTTACCTTGGACTGCATTCTATTTGTTTTATTTTTTCTTATTATATGCAATTTTTTTATTGCATCTCTTTTGAGCCCAGTAAGCAAAGGGTTGTAAAGGTTTTTAAATTCGTGAGTTAAGGAATCATTTGTAATTTTAATAAATATAATTTACTTTTAAATATAAAGTTAAAGCAAGAAAAATTGATAAATTTTAAATTTGTATCAAAATTTTATGTTAACAGCAAGAGATTTTTATTGATTTTTGCTTTATATAGTTTTTTGCACTTTTGTTTATAATTTGTATTTTATTTATGGCGCTTGATATGCTTACTGGGCCTTTAAGAGTCGAGCAGCTCGACTGCTCCATTCTTTTTCGCTCTTTCTGTTTCACTTTTGAATTGAATTGTACTTTTGGCCAGGAAGCCAGTGGGCCCAAAGAGAAAGAAAGTGCAGCTCCATGTCGTCTGGCAATTATGCCATACAATTTACAGACAGTTCCCATTTCCATTCCCATCTCCATTCCGATTCCCAGTCACCATTGAACTTGTGCAAAGGTCTGCCAAGCAGCTGCAACTTGCAACTTGTAACTTGCAACTGAAACTGCAACGTGCAACTTGCAACTGGTTTTTCTTTTCTTTTTTTCTTTTTTTGGAAAAGCCAAGTTTTGCAATATCGCTTGAATAAAAGTGTGTGTGTGTACGGTGATGGAAAAATAAATAGAAACGTGAATTCTTTTTTTGTACATTTAAAATTGCTTCGAAAAAAAATAATTCTATTTAGATCATAAAATTTACTTACTACTTATTTAGCAATGATTTAAAAGTTTAACAAAATATTTAAATATTTGGTTTCAAAATATGAAAATGACAGTAGATTTGAATAATTTTTACATTTTTAATACATAGTTTTTTTATTCTTTCAGTTTAAAATTAAATTTTATTTATAATTTCACAATAATTTAATATCATGTTATGTTTCTAATTTTATTTTTAATTTGAATTGTTATTTCGTTTTTAATAGTTAACTTGTTTTTTTTATCCTTTCAGTTTATATTTAGTTCAGTTTATATTACATATAATTTAATTTTATATAATAAGTTTTTAATTTTATTTGGAATTTCAATCGTAATTTATTTAAATTTAGGCATAATTTCATAATAATTTCAGTTCACATAATCCGTTTCTAATTTTATTTTAAATCTGAATCGTAATTTCGTTTTAAGTATTAAATTGATTTTTTTATCCTTTCAGTTTATATTTAAATTTATATATATTTTCATAATAATTTAATTTCATATAAAGTTCCTAATTTTATTTTTAATTTGAATCGTAATTTTATTTTTTATATTTAACTTGTTTTTTATCCTTTCAGTTTAAAAACAAATTTCATAACAATTTATTATGATATGAAGTTTCTAATTTAATTTTAAATTTCAATCGTAATTTTTGACATTGATTAAAAGAAAATAAAATAAGAAATAATAAATTAGACTGTCATTTCTATTATTTTGTACATTACTGTAGTAGTGTCTTTTGTGCAATTTCCTTTTGTTGCAGGCGCTTTTTGAGAATCTGAATTTTTGCTTCCGCATGAAGATTTGTCTCGCATCTGCCGAAGATGTTGCGAGCCGGTTTCTCCTCACAACATTATATTTTATTTTTTTATTTTTTTGGACTTTGGGGGCGCATTATGCAATATGGGGAAGATGTGCGTCGTCGTCGCGTTGCATTTCATGTTAATGTGCGACCGCCGCCACCAACCGGTTGATCATCATTTTTTTTGTTTTTAAGCCAGCCCTCTTTCTCAGCCCAGCATCTTTCCTCTCTTTCTTTGTTGGCCGCATTAACGAGATGAAACTTGGCTCTCATCATAACATCATCTGAGTTGGCGTCATAGCTGTTGCCATTGCCCGTTGTTAATCTTCATCAAAAGTTACACACGAACTTGATTTCCACTTGATAGTTAATGACTTTTAAAGGCACGAAATAAATACAACTACATACATATATACTTGTATTGTCTGGCTTAAGTATATAAATAGTGTATATATGAAATGCATTTTGTACATTTTACCTAATCATCGTTACTAGCCAAAACTAATTCCGGCTATTACAACTCTCAAGTCACGTTTGTAACGCTAATCAAACTAAAAAAGGTTTTCTTTTATTTTAAATTTTTATTTTTATATTTTGTAAATAAAATGCTGAAGAAATCTGCACTGAAAATATAATTAATAAGCAATAATATAAAATTTAAAAAACTAATTTAAATTAAAAAACTAATAACTTATTCCCAATTATTTTACAAAAAACAATAGAATTAATAAACAACGACAAAATAATAAAATAATAGTTTAGGCAATACTTTTACCACACGGTCCTAAACAAATTTTCAATTTCCAATCAAATTAACAATACAATTTTAGTAAACAATAGCTTAAACAAAAACTTATTTATAAATAACAAAAAGAGAGACGAAATACTTTCAATTGTATTTCACACATTGATTTATTGCTTTTCATAGTTTTTGATTAGTATTTCATTGTTATTAAATTATTTCGAGTGTCAAAAAAAATAAAAGAAACAACTGTAATTTTGAAATTTAATAATTTAATAAGAAGCTGGCTTGTTAAATTGTTTAACATTTGCGTAAAAATTATAAAATAAAAAAATACAAAAAAAAATTGTTTCTTTCATTTTTTCACCATATTAATATTTTAAAAGTAAGGGCATTTAAGCTGCGGTGCTTTAAAAAAAATCGCTCTCAACTCTTGTTTTATTTGTAACATTTTTTTGTTTGTTGTTAGTTGTTGTTGTTGTTGCTAAAGTGTTTATGTAAGCAGCTTATGAGTTGTATTTAAATTGTTTAAGTCGAATCGCTTTGTTTACATTTTGTATCAAAGACTTTAAAATGTATATTAATTAATTTGGCAAGAGCGATGAAATTGGAAATTGGAATTTCGACTTTTGAATTTGAATCTGAATCTGATCGTTTGAATTGCACAACACAGAGAAAGACAGAAAGACAGGGAGTGAAATTGTAATCAACTAATTTGCATTGTTATAGTCGTGTAAAGATACAGATACAGATACACGGAATGTTGGCTTAAACCGAAGAACAGTTAATGAAAATGGTGCTAATGAAAAACCAGCATGGCCAAATGCAAATGGTTAATCAACAACGAAAGCAAAACAATGGACATGTCCAACAGTTGTAGATTCAGATACATTTGCAGATACATTTACAGCTGAAGCTACAGCTATAGATACAGATACATTTACAGCTACATCTGCATCTGATGGATGACCGAAGACAGATGCGGGTTTTGGCCATGACCTCCTCTCTCTCTCCCTCTCCCTCTCTCCTTCTCCTTCTCCCTTTCTACCTCTCTCCCTCTTTCTCTGTCTTTCTCTGATGTAAGAATCACACTGAAAAATGAGTGGCAAAAATCAGAGGCAACAGCAACAACAAATAACAACAACAATTACAACCAGAGCATGACATGATTTTTTTTGATGATGATGCCCCACAGTGGCACAGCACTTGCTGCAGCCACTGTTGTGTGGCAGGTTTTAACCCTAAACAATCAAAAAAGCACAACAAAATAAACAAACAACATAAACAAAATAATAAAAATTTATATTTAATTTTTTTCTGACTAATATTTTAAAATTTATACTTAGTTTTAGACTTAATTTATTAAAGTCAAGTTAAAATTTGTATACAATTTTTTTTAATGAATTTTTAAATTTTTATTTTAAAATAAAAAAAAAGTTATTTGCGAAAATAATTTCATTTTAATTGCTTTCTAAATATTATTTTAAAATTTATCAGTACTTTCAGATCAATTTTTTTTCCAATCCAAGTCAAATTTTGCATGAATTCTATTTTGTACTACTAAATTATGAATTTTGATTTCATTTAAAGTAAAAAGGCGTCTCTTTAATTTACAAATCAATGATTAAATTATTTTTTTTATCTTGGTTCAACTTAGGTTTGGTTTTTAAACTTCTTGCCGATTAAATTATAGTCCAAAAAATATAAGGAAAAATTGCTGCCTAATTTTTACTTAATTCTAAAAATGTCAGAATTTGTGAAAATTTAATATTTGTATATTAAAATTTTTAATTTATTTTTTAATTTTCTAGTTAATAGGTCTGTAAACTAACTGAATGATTTTTAAAAGTAATACTGAACGCTTTTTCAATATTATGTTAAGCATAAAATATATTTTCGATTATAAGGTTTTGAATATTTGATTGAAAACCGCAGATGCATTATCTTTAGTTAGTAATTAACAGCTGAAAACCATTAACAGCTACTGCATTTGAGCCAAAAGATTCAGCCGATAACAAAGATGCCTTAAATGAGGTTTAATTTATATTTAATGGGAAATAAATAAATTAAAGAAATGCAATTAAATTGGCCACAAATCCAATCGAATTTCGGCTAGCAGCATTAAAATGTGGCAAAGTTGATGGATTAATTGCACTGAGGCACTTTGTGTATTGCCGTTAATGGGTTAACAACAATAACAATAACGAGTAATCGTTACATACTCGGGAAAATACCCGAAGACCGAGCCAAAAGGGTTTTGGCCAATAAACCAAAGCACAGCAAAGGCAGCAAATCACGGTTAAAACAAATCGTTGGCATCCCATCGGGCCAAGTTATGCAAGTTGTTGTCGTTGTCGTTGTCGCTGTTGTTGTTGTTGTTGCTGTTGACGATGTTGTTGACGATGTTTATTGTTGTATAAGGCTCAACAATAACAACAACAACAACAAAGATTAAGTGGCAACAGGAATTGCCAATAGGAAGTTCATATCAGCAGCCATACTTATTTCCATAAGCATAAACGTAAACACAATCAAAATAACGGTGCACACTCTAACCAGTATTGGGCTAACAACAACAATCTAATAAAAAAGTACAAGAAAATAAATGTTAACCGTCAATTTGATACCCTTTAAAAAGTTTTTTATATTAAAAAAGTAAATTTAAAAGAAATAAAAATATTCATTCAAGTATTAGTATCTGAAAAATACTTATAATATTTCCAAACAAAAGTTACAAAATTGTAATATTAATATTAAACAAGAAACTTTTTCCAAAAAAAAAATTCAATTTTAATCTTATCAACTTTATTTTAAAACAAACAATTTATTTTAAAACAAAAATTCAATCATTTTAAAATAAAAAGTTCTTATTACTAAATAAGTTAAAGTTTCTTAAAAAAAACTCACAGCTAATTAATAAAGTTAGTATAGTTTAGTTGTCTATTCATGATGAATATTCTTAGCTAATTTTAAACTTTCAAAACTTTATTTAAGCTGAAAAATTTTTTAAGAAATATGTAGTTTTAATCTGAGTACGTTCTTTATTCATTTTTATTTTATTATTCTTACTATTTTCTCATTTTGTAAATTTTAATTTAATTGTTCTCTTTTAGAGTGTGCGTTACATAATTCATAACAAGTTGCAAATACCCTCGGCAAGTTCATAATAAGGAGGCAGATAGAGGGAATGAGGTGCGGCCCAAGGCAGCTTGATCAACTTGCATATTAATTTGATTTTCGATTGAAAATATTTGAAAATTCAAATCAAAAAAAACAAAAAAAAAAATAAAACGTTGCCACCAAAAATTGAGGCAGCCCAGCAGCAACAACAACAATAATAACAACAACAATTTGACCAGCGGCAGACGATGAAAGTGGAGCAGACAGAGAGATAGAGACGGAAGAGTTGTTGTTGCTGCTGTTGTTGTGAAGAGATTTCGATCTCGAGTTGGTAACAAGTTGATGGCCCGGTTTTTGGATTTTGGCAAAAAGGGCGCTCGCTCTCTCGTGTAAAAGGTCAACAGTCTGAGCTGACAAAGGGGGCGGGGCAGAGTGAAAGAGACAGCGTCAGTGCTGACGGAATTTTATGCACATAAAAAAAATACAGTCGAACTTCCCTAACTCGAATCACTATTATCCACGAAAAAAGTTCGAGTTAGGGAGGCTTCGAGTTAGGGAAGTAGAATTGTATGAAATTTGCCTAGTATTGCCACTCGATTTTGTTCGAGTTAGAGAGATTTTCGAGTTAGGGAAGTTCGAGTTAGGGAAGTTCGACTGTAGTTTGATATTAAAAAAAAGATAAAAGAAGCTATAAATAGCTTAGCTTTTTCTGTAAAGTTTTAAATGTACTTTTTTGGTAAATACTTTTTTAGTAAGTCAGATTTTGAGCTTATTTCCTAGAGTTTTACAGTAGTTTTAAGCTATAACTAAACAAACAAATGTATTATAAAATACAAAATGATTTGTTAAATTTTATCAAAATACTAAAAATTACTTTAATTCTTAATTTAAATAAAAAATTTATGATATAATAAATTTTAAAACAATTTGTTATTTAAATAAAATAATAATTAACCATTATACATTTTTTTGCTTATTTATTTATTTTTTAAACTCATAATTCTAAAAAGTTTAAATTTTCTTGCTTTTTAATTATATAAAATTGCCAAATCTAGCTATAAAATGGCTAAACTGGCAGTACTTTGAGAGGCGTAATAAAAGCGAAAACTGAAAAAGGAAAATCACGAACTGAAAATTGCAACTGAAACAATGTGGCCATAATAAATATGTCTAGCTATAAAATAGCTAAAATGGCAGCACTGTCGAGAGACGTAATGAAATCGAAAACTTAAAAAAAAATGAAACTGAAAAACTGAAACAATGTGGCCTTCAAAGAGACGTGAACTTCCAGAGAAGAGTTGCAGACAGAGAGAGGGAGAGAGAGTCTTCCAGACGCTGCGGCGTCTCTTCAGCTCACTTTTCTCTGCACCACACACACATTACATAATTGGTGGCTCTGGTTGGTGATGGTGATGTGTATAAAACCCGCCGCATTTGCCGTTTGCCGAATCATTTACAGTTTGTCGTTGTCGCAGTTCGACTCAGAAAAGTCCCAAATTTGGCAGAGATCCTTTCAAACCTGAGCGAGATGGCGGCCTATTTGACAGTGAGTTTAACTCGGGACGGTTGTGCTGCTGGGTGGTACACTTGGAGCTGGTACCTTTAAGAAAACTCGATGCTATCAACCAAAAACTGTCTTTTCTGCATTTTAGTTGAGCATTTTATTGCTCGCCAGTTCGGCAACTTGGGGCAAACCCACATTTGGTCGGGAGCACGTGCACATACGCATCCACCTGCCGGAGAGCGGTGGTGCTGATCATGGCGGTGGCGGTGGTGGTCATGACGAGCATCACCATCATCATGAGGAGCATCATCATGGTGGCAGCAGTGGTGGCGGTGGCGACTTCGCTGCCTTTGAGATACACGATCATGGACACGGTGGTTCAGGTGGTGGTGGCGGTGGTGGTCACGGTGGTGGCTACGGAGGCAGCGGTGGCTACAGCAACGGCGGCGGCGGTGGTGGACATGTTGCCACCTTTGCGGTGATCACAGAGAACCATCATGGCAGCTCTGGCGGTGGTGCACATTATGGCGGCGGTGGTGGTCACGGTGGTGCAGGTGGACATGGACATGGACATGATGATGCCAAGATTGCAGCCATTGCAGCCGCTGCTGGATCTGGATCTGGACATGGACATGGTGGTGGACACGGTGGTGCCGGTGGTTACAGTGGTGGTCATGATCATGGCGTCGCACACATTGCCGCCATTGCAGCCAGCTCCGACTCCAGTTCCCATGGTGGTTACAGCGGTGGAGGCGGCGGTGGTTACAGTCACGGTGGTGCCGGTGGTTACAGTGGTGGTCATGATCATGGCGCCATTGCAGCCATTGCCGCCAGCGCCGACTCCAGTTCCCATGGTGGTTACAGCGGTGGTGGAGGCGGCGGCGGTGGTTACAGTCACGGTGGTGCAGGTGATGCGCATTTGGCTGCCGTGGCAGCTGCTTCAGCTGGCTCCTCCTCCTCCGATCATGGATCTGGTGGTGGCTATAGCAGCTATGCGGCACCAGCCAGTGGTTGGAGCGGTGGTTCCGGCTACTCTGGCGGCGGTTCCTCCGGCTACTCCAGCGGTGGCTCCGACTACTCCAGTTACTCCGGCGGCGGTTCCTCCAGCTACTCCAGCGGTGGTTACAGCGGTGGCTACAGCAGCGGCGGCGGCGGTGGCTACAGTGGTGGCTCTGGACATGGACACGACGATACTGTCGCGGTGGCTGCCGCCTCCAGCGGTGGCTCACATGGCGGTGGCAACGGTGGTGGTGGTGGTGGTGCAGCTGGCTACAGTTACTCCGCACCCGCTGGTGGTTGGTCGGGCGCCGGTTCAAGCTGGTCTTAAGCGTAACAAAAACACGTTAACACTTCTTGGCCATTGCCTGCGTGTCTAGTCTATGTTCATACAAAATTCATGGCCCAACATAAGTTATAAAAATCACTTCCATTTACCCCATTTATGTACTCTGCGTATTTATAAAACAAATCCATCAAAAAATATAGGGGATTCCCCTTGCAATCTGTTATGTCGATGCACAAAATAAAATATATTTATAGCGTAATAAGTTAAAAGTTCAAACAAGTCTCTTTTATTTAAATTATGTCAGACTTGAGACGGGGTGAAAGTGGTTAGCGGAAGCGAGACAGAGAGATGGGCAGGAAAAGAGAAGACGTTATCTCATCGCATCTTTACATTATTCAAGTGTTTGTCATCGTGTTGATCTTCGATAGATGATTCAAAGCTGTTGGTTAAGTAAATCCATTCGATGGATGAAGCTATTAGATAATTAAACCCTTGACCGTCTGTCTCTTTGCATACTCATTAAATAACTACTACATTTTATATTTTTTTTAGTCCTTGACCTTAACAAATAATATCTTGTAATTTGGTTTTTTCTGCGCAACCTTCTTACGGAAAACATAAATTTATATAATAATTGCCAATGAAAAACAAGTAGGAAAGGCTATAGTCGAGCTCCCAACTTTAGGATACCCGTTACTTGTTTAAAAAAAATTAAAAATATTTTTTATTGCATGCTTTTAGGCACTTACATTGCTTAAAAACTTAAATCAGCCATAACCACCTTTCTATTAGGGTCGGAGATGCTTCCTTCTCCCTGTTACATACATTGCAACGAATACAATATACCCTTTTACTTATTTTTCAAGTAAAATTGATATTTTAAAAAGGAATAATTATAAAGCTAACTAACCGTATAAAACTTGTTATTTTATCTATTTTACACAATCTTCTTAGCGATTAAATATTATACTGATGCTGTGATTATTATGAAATTTTTAGCAATAAAGATAATGATATTTTATAAAGGAAAGTAAAATTTCTTTAAAAATAATATCGAGTAATTTTTTTTAGCTTAAATACAGAGTAGGCCATTTAAAGTGGAAGCATCGGGTAACCCTATTACTTTTGACAGAGCTGTCAGATCGACTAATGACATAGCGCGTTGGAAGCGTCATTTCAAGACAATTTATACCATGGAACACTCCAAAAGAACGTGCTGAAATCGTTCAGCTTTACATTCAAAATAACTTCTCGATTGTGAAAACAAAAAAATCGAAAAAAGGCGATTATGACTGGCCGCCGAGATCACCCGATTTGACGCCGCCAGACTTTTTTTATGGGGCTACTTGAAGTCCAAGGTATACACCAACAAGCCAAGGACACTAGCTCAACTCAGAGCCAACATACGCCGCGAAATAAGAGCCATATCGGCCGATACACTGGCAAAAGTGATGGAAAATGCCGGAAAAACGGCATTTTGCGGCCAAAGCTAATGGTGGCCATTTACGCGATATCATTTTCAAAAACTAACTAGAAAATTTCTCCTTGGACCGAAATAAATGAATGAGATGAAAACAAAAAAAAAATTTTTTTTTTTCTTTTTTTTTAAAACAAATGCTTCCACTTTAAATGGCCTACCCTGTATTATAATCACAAGTTACATATTATGATATTATCGGCAGAATAACAGCCACAATTTAAACATAATTATTAGGTAGACAGCTTCCATTACCATACAAAAAAAAAGAACTTTAATAAACTTTAGAAAAACTTACAGATCTTAAAATATATTTCCTAAAAAATACTTTTTAATTTTTGTGGAAAAAATTCCACTAGTTTATTTTAGAGAAAAACTAACAGATCTTAGATTTTGAGACAAACAATGTTTAGAAATTTTTTTTACTTAAATAGGATCACTTAAAAAAAAGAAAAAACAACAGAAAAGTTGCACAATTGTTAGAAAAAACTTACAGATCTTATCATGGTATCATGTAGTAAATATATATAATAGTTAGCTTTTTTCTTAATAATAGTTATATGTTGTTTATTACATAGCTAATATTAAAAAAATATATGCATGCTACAAATTGTAAATGTAGAAATGTACAAATTGAACTGTATGACCGCTTAGAATAGATACCAAGATAAATATTGAATAAAACTAAAAAAAAAGAGTTATAATGGGAGAGGGAGTCTAAAAAGTGTGCTACCAATTGCTAGTTTTCTTGGCTTTGGCCTTGGTCTTGTTGCGTTTCTTCTGGTCCTCTTCCGTTTGCAAAGATCGTTCGTAGCGTTGATAGGAGTGTGTGACATAGTGATTGAAATAGTCGTAGACGGTAAAGTAGCAGGCGGACATGACGCCGGACTTGTAGAGCGTGGGCAACATGCCCTTGTAGAAACCGGCAAAGCCCTCGTGCTTCATCGTATTCACGATGCACTGCCTCACACTGCGGCACTGGGGATTCCTGCCGAACGATTTGCGATCACCCTCAAAATGATGGAGCATCGAACGCTTCTTGATCACATCCGCCGGATAAATGAGCATTTTGGAGATGACGCCCGACAGACCGGCGCTCAAAAATAACAATGGTCCTGGCACTGTATTCTTCGGATTTGGCACATCTGTTATATATTCGCCCAGTTGCACGATTATTTGATTGAAGATCTTGTAGAATAGAAAATTGGCGCCGACCAGCGGATAGATTTGCAACAGCGTCAACATTAAACCGCTCGAAATGCCGCGAAATCCCTCGTTTTGGAAGACTCTAAAAGCGCCCGACAGCGGTCGCAATTTGCTCGTCCGACTGTCCGGATCGGCAGCCACGACCCGCGTCCGGATCACATCAAAGGGCTGGGCACATATTGTGCCACAGCAGCCGGCGATGCCGCCACAAATGAAATAACTGAAATTCATGTGCTCGCTAAAAAAGGGTGATTGATGCGCCGCATGTCGCAACTGTTCATAGCTCCAAAACTGTACGACCGCATATGTGATGCTCATCACCTGTCCGGCCAGGTGTCCCTTCCATATGCCCCGGACGCCCTCCTCTCGGTAGATCTTGCTGAAGGCCTGCAGCATTCCCACATACTTCGATGCCTTTAAATGATGCTTGGACTTCAAGGGCTCTACCTGCAATTGAAAGCGAATCTTCAGCACATCAAAGGGCTGGGTGATGAAACGGGTTACGGCTCCGGAAACTCCGCCGCCGACTGCTTGCAGTAACTGGACAGTTGGCGAGTTCGCGTGCGAGTTAGTCATCTGTGTGCATTTGAAGGAATAGGCATTAGAATTACTGGGAACAGTTTCAAAACAACTTTAAAAATTTATATTTTAAGCGAATTTAAAGCAAAATCAAATTTGGGAACAGTTAAAGTAATACTGGGTACAGTTAAAATAATACTGGGAACAGTTTAAATAATACTGCGAGCAGCTGAAATAATATTGAAAATAGTTCAACTGATACTAGGAACAGTTTAAGTAATACTGGAAACAGCTGAAATCTAAAACTAAAACGTAAAATCCGGAAGTGGGATATAAAATTCAATCATTCTACTAATTTGTTTCAAATTATTTCTATAATTATAATTCTGATATATTTTACAGCGAATAAGAGAAATGGGAACAGTTCATGTAAAATTGGGAATTTTAAAATCAATTTATAATTATTTCTGATTGTTTATCCTAAATAATATCGCATTAATTTTCGCATTTGCCAAACAGAAAATCGTAAGGGAAATGGGAACAGTTAAAGTGAGAATGGAAACAGATTTTAAAAAATTATTTCCACTTGATTTATCTTTTTAAAATATGCAAAAATGAATTTTCCTTCATTTCCCACCTGATTTTTGCAGTTGCCAAGAGGGAACAGTTAAAATTATACAGGGAATAGTTCAACTGATACTGAGAACAGTTAAAGTGAAATTGAAAACAGATTTTAAATACAATTTAAGAAGTACATATTTCCACTTGTTTTATCTTTATGAAATATGCCAAAAATTAATTTTCCTCCATTTCCCATCTGGATTTTCAATTTGCAGTTGCCAAACAGCAAGTGGAAAGGGAAGTAAGGAAGTAAGGGAACTGTTGAAGTCTAATTGAAAATAGATTTTTAAATGAATTAAAAAATTAATTCCACTTGCTTGATATATCAGAGAAATTAAATGTAATTTCATAGCTCCAATATTAATCCGCATTCAATTTTCCACCTGATTTTTGCAGTTGCCAAACAGCAAGTAAAATAATACTGGGAATAGTTAAACTGATAATGGGAACAGTTAAAGTGAAAACAGATTTTAAAAACAATTTAAGAAGTACATATGTATTTCCACATGTTTTATCTTTATGGAATATGCCAAAATCAAATTTTCCACCATTTCCCACCTTTCAATTTTCCATTTGCAGTTGCCAAACAGCAAGTGGTTGCCTACACGCAAAAGTCGCAGGTCAAGCACGAGAATCGGCACATTCAGCTGGTGCGGGAATACGGCTTCCATCCGCGGACCAAGGCCTCCGTCGAGGATGGCGATGTGCTGCCCCGCAAATTTGAGCCCTTTCCGGAGCACATGTACGGCAAGCCGCTCGAGGAGATTGACACTTTCATATACGAGGAGGTAAGCGTCGACAGACATACATACATACATACATTAATACATATTTTACACATGGCAACAAATTAATGAGCCAGAACAAAAATACCTTATATAACAAAAAATTCTTAATTCATTAAATTTTTAAAAAAGTTTCATAACTAAAAATTTTAAGTGAATTTAAAGTGTATTTGAAGTCCAAAAAAAACTTAATTTTGTTGCCTTGTGTTATTAGCGTGCCACCGAAATCAAAAGAAACAACAAAAAAAATGGCGGAACAAAGCAAAACAAACAACAAAAAGGAAAATGCTGCATTTGGCCCATTGCCATTTCCATTCCGTTTTAATTAATAAGTCACACAGGGTGTTTGTGTGCCAGTTTACTCTCTCTGTCTCTCTCTACTCCTACCTTGCTTCCTCACCTTTACCAACACTACAAAAACAAATTCAAAGAGAGTGAAGCAAGTGGCACAGGCGGAAATGGAACGCGCTGTTGTTTTATTATTGTTGTTGTTGTTGTTGTTGCATTTGTGTGAATTGTGCAAAAGTGCAAATGCAACGACTTAATGAAAATGAATGCACTTTTGATGCCAAACTGAGGTTAATGGAAATGCAAACGGCTAGAACAGCCCTCGTGGGCCACTTGAAAGCCACAGCCGAAAAGCGCTACGGATATCAGCATAATGTCTAGCGCACACACACACACACACAGAATGAGAGAAGGAGAGAGGGAGAGACACAAACAGTAAAGCCATAAAGTATTGGCACACCTGTAGTATTTAATACATTTTATAATACATTTTAAAGGAGAAAAAAGTAAAAAAATATTTTTTAATTTATTAAAACAAATATATATATTTAAATGTGCATATTTAATTCTGTATTGGCTTAATAATAGCAAATTAATATTAATTATCAAAATATTGAATTAAATATTTTACTTTTTCAAAAATAATTGGTGTGCCCATACTTTGTTGACTGACTGTATAAGTATATTCGCAAAGCGAGAGTAAATTTAGCAACAGCTTCGGCAAGAGCGACACTAATATAAATGCAAATATAAGAACACACACACAGATACTGTTACACACTGCGGTAGGAAATGGGTCATGCACAGTTTGCCTTAAAAAAAAGGCCCAAGCAATGTGACAACAGTATTTACGTGACGGCAGCTTAAACAAACTGCCCACAGTTGAGGAGCCGAGTCGAGTCGAGTTTTGTGGTAGCCCTGTCCCTGGCCCCCTGGCTTATGCAGCAGCAGCCAACAAACAGAGTGGACAAATTACAGACGAACATGCAAGTTTACTCAAGAACTTGGCGGCGTTCCATTGCCCAGTATAATACATACATATGTATGTACATACGTATACCACGTGTCGTGGCTAAATATTTTCAACAAACGGCCGAGTTGAGGTGGGTGGTGCTGGGTGGTTGGTCCAACACAACGTAAATACGAGCATGCATTCCAATTCAAATGGCCAGGGCTGGCGTCAATCTAGCGAAATGTTGCCAGACATTTGCACGCACGCTTGCATGGCAACGCCAAGCATAATTCATATGTATGCGTGTGGTGTTTGCATACGTGCGAACATATGTACATATGTATGCCAAACGCACGAGACAATGCAAAATTTCTCTAGGAGCGGAAAATCAAAGTGTTTAATAGCATTTAATGGGCCACTTTAAGCCGGCTAAAGAGAAAGCAAACAACTGTGGCGACAACGATAACAGACAGACAGTGATAAATTCAACCGCATGTTTGCCCAAAAATGTCTACAAAACCAAAAGCAATCTTAGTTACAACAGACGACACAACTTTTCATTCTGGGCACTTAAAATAAACACGCTCAAGTTCTCGTGTTGAACATACATACACACACACACACACATGTTCTTTGCCTTGCTCCTTCCATTTCTTGCACACACACACACACAAGAAACATTTGCCCAAAGCGGACAGCAAAAGCACATGCAAATTTACATACAGACTGAGAGAAGTGGAGGGAGGCAGCAAAATGCCCAAAGTGCCGCACAATCGTAATTTCTGCCTGTTACATTAAAATTTCTGCTTACTCGGCTGAACGGCATTTATGTGTGACAAACGACCTTCAAGCAGGCTATGTATTATACCCTTTGTCAACCTTAATCGGCAGCATATTTAATTGGACGCAATCAGTGAGCGCTAATAAACTACTTGCGGTCAAGCCAGGGCTCCACAAATCGATTTATCCCAATTCCCAACTGGCGTCTGATTGGACTCGTACCAATTAGCACACATTTGCCGTCTGAGCATGACAGCCCTGCTTTTATATGCGCGCTCTCTTTCTTACTCACTGATGTTTTCTCGCTTCAAAGATTTTTCGCCGCCAATCCGTTTTGCATATAATGAATACTTCCAGCAGATTCACACAATAATCTTCTTCAGAATTACACCTGTAGCCAACTCTGAATTTGTTCGCAGAGTTTACGCGCAGCCAAATCATAGAAATTTGGTTATGTTGAAAAAGCACGCTCGAATTTGTTCACGTTTTTCTTTTTCCTTTCTTTCATAAATGACAACAAATTTACACAACAATTTTTCTGTGGAACTTTTTGTATTAAACCAGTAATTTATTGAAAAGTTTCAACTTGAAATTTCAAAATGAATCTCGAAAAGCACATTTTTCTGGTGAGAGAATCTTGTATTTTTGCAAATTACTTCGGGCGTGTTTTGTTGCCCAGTCGGTATAATTGTTTTTTTTTGTACGTCAGAAGTTCCTGTAAAGAGATAAAAAGAGATAAACGTTGCATTAGCATTGTAAAAAGTGGCAACGCGGCACTAGCGCTCCGCTGGACAGAGTCAGGGTTGTCTGTCTCGCTCACACTTACCACTCAGTTGGGGCGTCGATGTCAGTAGTCGATTTACCGATTTACTTGGAACGTGCACGCATCTTCCTGCGCTTACGCTTCAACCTACGCATACGCTTCTTACGCCACTGTAAAATACACAACAAAACACAATTTAATTAGTTACTATTTGATTTACTTTGAATTATATTTTAGGCACTTGTATTTTATTTTTGCACTATGAGAGATTATTTTTGGTTTTTACCTTAGCTCTCATTTTCCTTCTAGTCTCGAAGACGGTCTGAGAACGAAAGAACGATTGGAAAACGGAAGTCTAGCTGGCTACTTCGCGTGGCCGGGTTTGACAGCTGCAATTTATCGATAAGTCATTTGACAGTTGCATGGCATCGAGTAGTTCTGTTAACTTGAGGGAGCAGTTCTGTTAGTTAGGAGTAATTCTGTAAGCGAGCAATAACTCTGTTAATGCGATAACTTTTAACATTCAATTTGAGCCCGACAAATGTTAAGTTTTTGAAATGTAATGGTTGTAATTAATAATGATAAAAGAATATAAAAATAGAAAATTAGTTATTTCAATACTTGCAATTTTGTATGAACTGATTTATAAGTATTTATCGATATCGATATATTTTATTTAAATTTAAATTTTAAAATGTTGTGTTTTATTTGCAGACATTTTGTGTGGTTTCGAAGAGATTCCGCAAGAATTACATACATCGCTTTACGGGCACCAAAAGTCTCTTCCTCTTCCATCCATGGAGTCAATGGCGTCGCGTTTGTGTTTATATTGCAACGAATCAATTCTTCGACTACTGCGTTATGGCAACAATTCTATTCAACTGCATTTTCCTAGCCATGACTGAGACTGTGGAGGAAGCTGAGTAAGTATCGATAGCTGCATATTGATATCGATACATCAAGCATGCTGCTTACATTCTTATCGATATCTATAACGATGGCATAAAATTTAAAATTAAATTTAAATTTTAATATTTTCTTTGCAGATATATCTTCCTAGCCATTTACTCGATTGAAATGGTAATCAAAATCATTGCCAAAGGCTTTTTGCTCAACAAGTATACGTATTTGCGGAATCCATGGAATTGGCTGGACTTTGTGGTCATCACCAGCGGATATGCGACAATTGGCATGGAAGTTGGCAATCTTGCCGGCTTGCGAACATTTCGTGTCCTCCGCGCACTGAAAACCGTTTCCATTATGCCCGGCCTGAAGACCATCATCAATGCACTGCTTCACTCCTTTCGCCAATTGGCCGAGGTCATGACCCTGACCATATTCTGTCTCATGGTCTTTGCTTTGTTCGCCCTGCAAGTTTACATGGGCGAATTGAGGAATAAATGTGTACGCACTGTTCCCACTGATTGGACCAACATATCGCACCTGGACTGGCGGCTGTGAGTATTCCAGAATTATCGATATCGATATCGATATTTCGGTATTTATTAGAAAATACTAAAGTTATCGAAATATATTCCGTTAATATTTAAATGCATAAATATCGATACTTATCGTGTTTCAGATGGGTTAATGACACGGACAACTGGCTGTACGACGACGAGGAGATGCCCATGTTGTGTGGCAATCTGACTGGCGCTCGACACTGCCCCCTCGGATTCATGTGCATCTGTGTTGGCGACAATCCCAATCACGGCTACACGAACTTCGACAACTTCATGTGGTCCATGCTGACAACATTCCAATTGATTACACTCGACTACTGGGAAAATGTTTACAATATGGTGAGTATACGCAATTATAATTGAATTAAATTTTTTAAATGCAGTTTAAACAAATGCAATCTTAAATTCTTGCAGGTGCTTGCAACTTGTGGTCCAATGAGTGTCATCTTTTTTACTGTGGTTGTGTTTTTTGGCTCATTCTACCTGATCAATTTGATGTTAGCTGTAGTCGCGTTGAGCTACGAGGAGGAGGCGGAAATCACGAATGAGGCAAGTGATTAAATAGATATTGAAAATTATAGATAAACAAGCAAAACAGTCGAGTGCACTCGACAGTAATGTACCCTGGGCCTAGGCCTCGGCATGCCGAAGGTTTGATGCCAATGCGATTATCATACTAATCCTTAATTATACACCTAACGCTCCTGTGGCAGCTAAATACAAATATGATATAAATGAGTGATTTGAACCCGATATCTTAAAATTTTAAAAATTAAATAAAAGTAGAAATAATTTAAAAATGAAAAAAAATTCGTTGACCAAATCGGGAATCGAACCCACGACCTCTGCCTCACGGGCGCGTATCTCTAGCATTAGACTGACAATTCAAATAAATGAAAAGTATTTAATAATTAAAAATCATCTGCTTCGACCGTACCGAGATTCGAACCTCGATCTCCCGTTTCGCTTGCCGAGCACCTATCACTTCCACCACTCCGCAAATTCGATATTCATTCTCGATGTACATTATGACAGAGTAAATGTAAAATGAATTAATTGACCATTAATTCTATTTATAGAATTGCCAAAGGCTACCTTCTCCCTGTTACATACTTTTTTATAACCTGGATGGCATTAATAAACAAATAACCTTATATAAAAAAAAAAATAAATGAATTAAATTAAAATATAAATAGATTAAATAATAAAATTAAATAATTAAATCATATATAAATATATCCTTGAACAACTATTTGTAGGAGCGTAAGAAGGATCTGTTGGATCATCGTGAAGATTCCACGTTCAGCTTTGATCCCTCGGTGCTGAATGTGAAGAAGCTCAACAAGAACACCAAGAAGAAGATTGACTCCCGCAAAGGAGTTCTGCTGGCCTCCTACAGCAAGAAGAAGACGCGTCGAAAAAAGACGAAAGGCGGCAAGGATAATGCGAGCAATGGCAACGGCAATGGCAATGGCAACGGCAATGGCAATGACCAGGATAATAACCACAATAAATCGCATTCGGCGACGCCCAGTCCAGGACCAAGTCCACGTCATAGCAGCACCGGCGAACGTCCCACGGCCTTGACATTGCAGGCCCAGAAACAATACCAACAAATGGAGCAGCAGCAGCAACAACAACAGGATAAGCAACAAGTAGAAGAAGAGCAACAGTTGGTCAAAAGTGGAGAAACTGCGGCCACATCGAAGGAGCTTAAGACACGCATCAGCTTTCGGGAGGGGAATGTGAAGAATCCCAACATGTTGTATCCCTCGGACTACAAGGGACAACTGATAACGAGCAGTCGCCAAACCAGTTCCAATTCAAGTGGCGGCGGCGTTAATCGCGAATCCTCCCAAGATGATTCCGGTGTTGTCGACGATCACGAGGAACAGGAACAGGACACGGTCAACGATATCACAGGACACGTATCCACAGTGGAGTTGGCGTTGTCACCGCGCGAGGTGCGTCTAATTAAATGCAATGGCAACATTGCGCGGATCAAGAATCACAATGTCTATGCGCTGCATCAGGAATTCTCATCCGAGGTGGTCGTCATTGGTGCGTAGCATTAAATGCAGTTGGATTTCATAATTTAGTTTATTTATTAATTTATTCAAATTTAAAGGTTTCTTTTAATTTCAATTTGTATTTAAAAATCATTGATAACTTCTACATATTTTAGATTTATTTAATTATCAAATGGAGTTGAGATATTTTATTTTTTTTACTGGTCAAAATGAGACTATTGATTTAAAATTAAATATGTATTTGAAAATCAAACAGTATCTCATATTCTAATTCTTTTGGAGTTTGAAATTATGTTATTACTTTTAAACTTTCTTTTAAGATTTATTTAATTATTAAATGTTTGTTTATTTATTTTTATTTGTTTATATATTTATTTGTTTTTTCTTTTTTTTTAAATTTATTTTGTTATTGATTTATTATTTGTTTTGGAAGTATTTATTTAAATTAAAATGATTTTAAATTTTTAAAATTCAATCAAATTAAATTGAAGTTAAATTATTTATTCTTCACTTCTTTTTTAGATTAATTGAATTAATAAGTGATGTTTTATACATTTAGTTCCTATTTATTTAGTTATTGATTTATTATTTATCATAAAAGCATTTATTTTTGTTTGTATTTAAAAATCTTAGATAAACTCTATTTCTGAATTTTTTGGAATTAAAAGTTATATTATTATTTCACAACTTCTTTGTAAGATTTCTTTTTAAATTTTTTGATAAATGTGTATTGATAAATTTATGACTCTTACGATTTGTGCAATTCACAGATGATCTGCCAGATCGCAACTTTGATCGTTGTGTGCACTGTTGCGGCGACTATGAGAGCTGGCTGCAATTTCAGAACTGTCTCTATAAGGTGGTAAGAGATCCGCTCTTCGAGCTGGCCATAACGCTCTGCATTGTGCTGAACACGGCATTTCTGGCCATGGAGCATCACGGCATGAGCGAGAGCTTCCGGAATGCCCTGGATGTGGGCAATAAGGTGCGTTTGTTTTCATTTATTTTTGTTAACTATCTATGGTTAATGTTATAGTAAATTAATAGAATTTTGTTTTATTTTTTAAATAAATTTTTACTAATCTTTTAATAAAAAAATTTGAAAATATAGATTTTAAATAAAAAAAACATTGATACAAAATACAAAAATAACATAAAAATTTAAGTAATGTAAAAGAAAATAATTAAACTATAAATTAAATGTTTCAATAAGCAATTTAAAATTATTTAGAATTTTAGATTACAAATTTCCAAAATATATGTAGATACTTTTTTTTTCTTTTTTTTTAACTTATCTGTTACTAAACTGTATCTTTCAAATTTATAAAAATAAATTACAAAATATGATTTTAAATTAGCATTAATATAAAATTTTAAATTACAAATTTGAATTTTCAATTAAACAAATAATCTTTTTTATCACTTTAAAAATAATCTTTTGTTACAACTATATTCCCAAATAGGTTTTCACATCGATTTTCACATTCGAATGCATTGTCAAATTGATGGCGCTTTCGAAGGAGTTTTTTCATTGCGGCTGGAATATCTTTGATCTATTAATTGTGACGGCCAGTCTGTTGGACATTATATTCGAGCTGGTCGACGGATTGAGTGTGTTGCGTGGTCTGCGCTTGGTAAATAATTTGTTTTAATTTCATTAATATTATTAAGTGATAATAATTGAATTCTTAATTTGTCGTCTTTACAGTTGCGTGTGTTGAAACTGGCACAGTCTTGGACGACGATGAAGGTGCTGTTGAGCATCATCATATCGACGATTGGTGCACTCGGCAACCTCACGTTGATCCTCGTCATAGTCATTTACATATTCGCTGTGATTGGCATGCAATTGTTCTCCAAGGACTACACGCCCGAGAAATTCGATCCAGATCCTGTGCCAAGGCAAGTTCTTTATAAAATTGCTTGAAGTTTCTCTTTTTGATTGTATTGATATTTTTTACAGATGGAACTTTAATGATTTCTTTCATTCGTTCATGATGATTTTTCGCATTTTGTGTGGCGAATGGATTGAACCTCTCTGGGATTGCATGCGTGCCGAGGAGGAGGTAATTTTATCAAAAATATACTATTTTATTTATGTTTTAAAAATTGCATAAAAATATCAGAACGAAAAAGAAATACCACATATAATAATGGAAAAAAAAGTGGAAGAATTAATTTGCTAACTAAATAAAAAAAATTACAATATTGTAAATAAAATGTTTTACAATTAACATGTTTAACAAAAACAATTTAAAATTATAAAATACTTTAATTTATAATTTAAGAAAAAAATATTAAAATAAATCTTAAAATTTAAGTAAGAAAAAAGTATAAAAGCTCGGTTAAAAACTTTTTTCAAATCATAATTTTTATTTAATATCTTTAAGCACTGTTTTTAAAAAAACAATATTTTTAAAAAATTTTTACAATGACTCTCGTTTTTATTATTAAAAAAAAAAAAATGTTAATAAAAAAATACTTTATTTTTCCATTACCATTTTTAAATCGGGTAAATTAAAAAAAGGAAATCATCTTTATTTCTAATTTTTTATTTCTAAAAAATTGGTTTTAAGACTAATTTGAATATTTAATTTTCCAGCAAGGAGCTTCCACATGCTTTGCCATCTTTCTGCCCACTTTGGTAATGGGCAACTTTATGGTTCTCAACTTGTTCTTGGCCCTGTTGCTCAACAGCTTCAATTCCGAGGAGCTAAAGTCTAAAAAAGAGGCAAGTCCGATGCGTTTTCCACTTAAATAATGCATATTATTTTTTTGTGTCTATGTATGTGTGTGCCCAATCAATGTTTAACTAAACAAGAGAATAATGAAAAAAGAAATTAGTTAAGATCAAGCATTGAGCTTGCCATAAAATCCAAAAAAGCTAAAAAATATTTAAACCTAACAACTATAACTATATATTTATATCTATGTGGTGTTTGCACTTGTTGTGTGTGAGAATGTGTGTGTGTATGTTTTCTAGTATAAATATATAAAAAGATTCAAAAATACATTCAACATTCACTCACCTGCATTGAAAAAATTGAAAACCAATTGAATTATACACGTACACAGTGAGAAATGTAAAGCACAAAAAAGTGTAATACACACAAAAAAAAATAAACACATTTCAGTTAAATTATTTACCAAATTTCCCATACATATTTCAACTAATATGTTTGTTAATGTTAATAAAACTATTTCGAATATAAATGTATTTTCAAATTGATCATTCGATCTTTGACTTTAATTTCGGTTCGTGTCGGAATTAACAATGTTTTTTATTAAATTAATTGTTTAATTATTTAGTGTATTTCTTATGCATTTAATACCCTGTCTAAGTCTCAGTGTCTAAGTCTTAATAATCATACTATATATGTGATAATCTATCCATTTGCACTATCAAATCTCAAACTCTACTTAAAATAACTAAAACTTCTGTTATTAACTTTGCACAATGCGTTTTAAACTTTAACTACTTTTAACACACACACAAAATAAAACCCCAAACAAAAAACAAATATTTTTAAATACACAAAAAAACCGTTAAACAGATTTTCAAGAAAAAGGTAATTTTTCCAAACTAAATCTTCAAACTACTTAAACAAATTGTTTGCTTAATTTTCTGTTAATCAAAAATAAAACTACTAAAGAAAAATCAAATGAAAATTAAACCGTGTGTATATAATATTCCCTTAGCTGATTGTTATTAACTATTGTTGAATTTGCAACTTTTGTGTTGTTTGCTTTGTTGTTCTTAGCTCGTAATTATGCTCAGTGTATTGGATACCAATCTAAATGTCTATTATATTTATTTTTAAAACTGAAACTAGTAGTAAACTCTTGAGTTTTTGCATATAGTTTTTGATTAAACTTGTCAATTAATTGTGATAATTTCTCTCTGTGTAGGAGGTGGGCGAGGAGTCGAAACTCGCACGCAGCATTGAACGAGTCCGTGATCTCATCCGGACAAAGCGGCAGGAGCGCAAGGATCGCAGGGAGCGCAAATTTGCCGAAAAGTTTCAGCAAATTGTGCTCGACGCACAACAGGCTCATCATGCCACACACGCAAACACATACACTAACACCACGGTGGCCACTAGGGACATCGACAAGACACCCGGTCTGCTGGCGGAAACAAAGTTCCATAGATTAAGCTATCAAGTGAGTTGGGGCACTAAAAATAATCACAAAAAATTACTTTTTTCTAAGTTAAAACTGCCATAACTTTTTCATAACTTAACCGATTTCCTTGCGGAATGTAAATTTTTTCATTGCTTGACTTTTAATTTGATATTGCATCAAAATTTAAGTTTTAAATTTTTCACAATTTTTGAATTCCTATAACTTTGTCAAAACTTAACCGATTTTCTTGCGGAGTGTCAATTTTTTCGTAGCTTTTCCCCTAATCTGTTTCAAAATTCTTGTCAATTGGCAAATTTGTTTTTCTTTCCAAAATTTTTCACTTTTTCAATCAATTTTTCAAAAACTTTGAATTTTTAACACTTTGTCAAAACTTAACCTATTTACTTGCGGAGTGTCAATTTTGTCAATGTTTCGTCTCTAATTTTATTCTGAATTAAAATTTAATTCATTTGTAAAAATTTTTTTTTTGTGAAATTTTTTTGAAATATTTTGAGCTTTCATAACTTTGTTAAAATTTAACCTATTTTCATGAGGAATGTCAATTTGATCACTGTTTTAACTTGATTTTGCATCTATATTTTATTTATTTGAATAATTTGATTTGTTTTTTTATTCATATTTCACACTCCTTCTTGATACTTTTTCAAAAACCTGAAACTGCCATAACTTTAGCTTATAGAAATTAAATTATTATTTTAGTCAAATCATTGAATCAACCCACTTTTTGGTTTATGATTTTTCGATTATGAAATAATCTAAATTGTGCAAGATTAATTTAATTATTTTAGTCTTTATTTTTAATTAAAAAAATGTTTATTTTTTTATAGGAATCTATGAATCGTCCAGTTTCTGGCTCGGATTTTGGCTTTCAAATTCCGCTCAGCGACGGGCTGCACACAATAGTCGATGGCCTGGAGTACGAGGAGGCAGAAGAGGGGTCTGCTCGACAGGCAGATACCCTGCAGCAGCAAGTGCCACACGATAGTCTGCCGCCCACCTATGAGTCGGCCATGTTGTGCGCCTCGAATGGGAACCAAGTGAATGGTAACCACGATAGCCACAATCTGACGCCCACTCAAATAAGTCACGGGGAGCGCAGTCGACTGCAGCATCAGATCTCGTCGGGTGTGGGCACTCAGCAGAATGATTCTAGGGATGAGGCCACCTACACGGAATCCATTGAGCTGCGTCTGCTGGGTCAATACAACTCCACGGATACGGATCCATATGCTGGCTATGCTGGCTCCCTTCAGGATACCGATGAAGCCTATCTCAAGTATCAGAAATCCCTGTTGACACGCTCGCCAAGTTATCGCAAATCTTTAGATCGTTTAAGTCAATCCAGTGGACAATCCCAACGCTCCTTGTTGCCCTCACGGAGTTTAAAGTCCGAGGAGAGCGCGATGCGAAGACACTCGAGTGGACACAGCTTAAACTCCATATCCCTGGAGCAGGATGAGCTGCTCTCCCAGGCGAATCTGCGCGAGGAGCTGCTCAATTGTGATCAAAAGGAATTGTTTCAATTTCTGCAGGACGATGAGGAACTGCAGCGAGAGAAAAAGCTGAGCATCAAATCGAATCTCAGCTACATTTCCAATTCCATAATGTCCAGGAATAATTCCAGTCACCTGCACGATCAGCAGGAAAGTGAACCGCTAATGGAGCACTCCGAATTTGACAATATCATTCAAAGTTTCGAAAAAGAACTGGAGGAGATTAAGCGTTCCACGAGCTCGCTGGAACGTAAAATCTCCACCTTGTCCATTGAACCATCACCAGCGGCGGATGAGGCAACAAAAGCGATCATGGATCACATAGCGATCATCACTGGGGCCTCGGAGCGAACAACTGCCGATGAGGTGGTGCATCCACTGAATCCCTACGACAGCTACGATCTGTCCACAGTTCCAAGGCGATCGCAGCAAGTTAGCAACGCCGCACAACGTCAATCGATCAAATTGAAAAGAAGGAGTCTCGAGAAACAACGCAAGATCGATGATGATTTCAGTATATCGAATGAAATACGCAAAATCTGTGATCAAATTCATGCACCATTTGCCGCCATGGAGGCGCTGGCTGTGGCAGCCACAAGTGGCAACACTGTCGTCTCCCCGTTCATGCGACGCAAGAATGATCCATTTAGCGTGCAATTCGATCGCTTCAAGCGTCTGTCCTTAATCGAGCGGGTGGAGGAGCTGCCCGAGGAGGATAAGCCCATTTCGACGCTGCGCATTGAGTCGGAGAAAATGCCACGAAAATTTCAGCACAATAATCAGCACATGCACATGGACAGCTTGTCCTTGAAGAGCACCAATTCGTATGAGAATCTGCTGATACAGAAGCAGCAACTGTGCCGCGGTGTGGATGGTGTTGTTTTACCCGCCACACCGCCCACATCATTGAAATCGAGCATTGAGCCGCCGACACTGGCGCAAATTTCATCACTCAAAGTGGCAACACCACCGCTGGCTGCCTTAACGGAGCATCAGCAAAATTATCATGCCAATAAAATCCAGCAACAATTAGAAACCACAACACCACAGGCTGTGGGCGTGACGAAGACGATGACGATAGCAACAACAACAGCAACAATAACGACAGCGAACACAAAATCGCTAGGCAAATCGTTAGGGAAATCGTCATCGCGTCATCATCGCGCCAACGAGCATCCACAATCGACACTAGACAAAGCCGCATCCTTTCAATCCGCACGCACTGAATCTCACAGCTCAGGGGCAGCGGATAGTAGCTCGGCAATGGGAATGCCACTGGGAATGGGCATGGGAATGGGTCTAGGCAACCTATCGATGTCCCATCAATCAGATCAAGAGAAGACTGAATCGATGACACAACAGAAGCCGACATCGACATTCTCACGCCTTACCGAAAAACCATGGCATTGTTTGGTTTCCTACGTAGACGATCTCACTGTCGGTGGGAGACGTAACTCGCAGGGAGCTTACAATGATCCCATGACTTTTCCGAGCTACGGAACGGCAAAGCCGCCAAAAGTCCCAGACGATTGTTTTCCCCAAAAGTGCTATGATCAGTAAGTATTTTGCCTAAACTATACATTTTTATTTTTTAACTCAACGATGAACTCGTTAGTGAAATCGTTAGGGAATCCCTTTTTTTTATTTCTTTTTTTTATGATCTTTTAAAATAATCGAATAATCGTGAAATTTTTAAACTATATACTGTAATTGGTTTGACAACAACGATAGCAACGATGAAATCGTTAGGAAAATCGTCAGGAAATCGCATTATTATTATTAATTTCTGAGCGTACTTTTAATGATCTTTTAAAACAATCGTATATTCGTGAAATTTTTAAACTATATACTATAATTTGTCTGACAACAACGACAGCAACAATGAAATCGTTAGGGAAATCGTTAGGAAATCGCGTTATTTTTTATTTCTGAGTGTCATTTTAATGATCTTTTAAAATAATCGAATAATCGTGCAACTGAGCAAATTTTATTATATTTTATACATATATTTCCATATTGAACTCATTTCATCTGTTTTTTTTTTCCAGCTTCTACTTTCGCTGTCCCTGGTTCATGTCCTGCATGGACACGCCGAGTGCCAAGCATTGGACGCGAGTGAGGACGGCTGTCTTGACGGTTGTCGATACTCCAGCCTTTGAGTGGTTTGTGCTAGTGCTGATCTTTGCGTCGAGTATTACGCTCTGCTTCGAGGACATCTATCTGGATAGCAATAAGACTCTGAAGCGTGTTCTCTACTGGACGAACTTCTCCTTCTGTCTCATCTTCGTGGTCGAAATGGTTCTCAAATGGCTTGCTCTCGGATTCTCGAAATATTTTACCAGCTTTTGGACTATACTCGACTTTATCATAGTGTTTGTAAGTCATTTTTAATAATCATAAATTAAAATAGTGAAGAAATAAAATTATCAATATTAATGAACATAATTTAAAAATATTAATGATGAAATTCGCATAACTATTTATTTTGTTATTATAATTATAAATCATGAACTTTTATTTCCTGTTATCTTTATTATTGAATTTCATTACATTACGTATTATAAATAACAAAAGATGTTCATCATCATTAATTATGTGATTTTTCTTGTCATTACTTTTCTAATGATATAGAAATGTTATTTTTATAGAGAATAGTTTTTCGATGAAAGTGAAATGTGAATTTTGCTATAATTACTTTTTCTAATGATAGAGAAATTTAAGTTTTATTATCATTATTATTTTCAACATTATAATGAATATTGATCATAAACTTGTATTTTTTTTTAGTAAATTTCATTACATTACATATTTTAAATAAAAGAGATATTTGTCATCCTAAATTTTTTTCATTTGCTAAATGAAAATTATGCAATTTTTCTTGTCATTACATTTTTTAATGATAGAGAGGTGAAAGCGAAATGTGATTTTTATTATTACTTTTTCTAATGATAGAGAAATTTTAGTTTTATTATCATTATTATTTTAAATAATAATTAAATGTGATTTTCAAATTCATTACTTTTTTTTACAGTTAATCAAATAAGTGTTTTTGAAAGAAATATTATTATAATACTTTCTTATTTTTCTTCTCTTCTAGGTATCTGTATTTTCCCTGCTCATTGAGGAGAATGAGAATCTCAAGGTGCTGCGATCATTGCGCACTTTGCGAGCTTTACGTCCGCTGAGAGCCATCTCTAGGTAAGTGACGGGCCCTGGAGCTGGCCTTTAACATAGGGTATAATGCAAAGAGTTTTAATGCCGAATTAATGAAGTAAGCTCTCTACGTAGGTTTCTTCCAATTTCGTATGTCTAATAAAAGAGAATTCCGCTGTCAGAGCTGTGCAGTGTTTAATACAATCTCGTCTTCTTTATGAATTTCGAATAGAAATACGTAGACCACATTGCATCGCCATGGCTCCTAAAATAATACTGTACATAGCAATCTGAATAGTTCAATTTCATATCCATATAAACTTTGTAAATAAGTGAAGATTAAGCTCAAATTCAATTCAAATACTGTATATAAACTTAAATGTAGCTAAGTTTCAAATCTGAGATATTCGACAAAACAATTAATCGGCCCAATATGTAGATAAATAAATTGTATTTTGTAGAATCGAATCGCCCATCCCGTAACTATTAGAGAATTTCATCAAAACATTTCTATTCCAGGTGGCAAGGAATGCGGATTGTAGTAAACGCTCTCATGTATGCAATACCATCAATTTTCAATGTGCTTTTGGTTTGTTTAGTTTTTTGGTTAATTTTCTCCATAATGGGTGTACAATTCTTTGGTGGTAAATTTTTCAAATGCGTCAATGAGTTGGGCGAATTGCTGCCAATCGATGTGAGTATGCCCAAAAAAAAAAAATAACAGATTCCCCCAATGAATTTTTCCCTTAAAATATCGTATCTTAGCCAGGGACTGTAAATAATGATTATTTATTGATTATAAGAACATTTACAGAAATAAAGTATTTAATAATCCTTATTATTAATTGTGTGAAAATTAAAAAAATTAGTTATCATCAATATTTAATTATCACAGTCCCTGATCTTAATATATATTATTTTGTCAAATAAAAACTAATGATTTTGGACTTTGTAGGAAGTGAATGATAAAAAAGCATGCCTTAAACTGAATTACACGTGGATCAATTCGAAGATCACATTCGATCATGTGGGCATGGGATATTTGGCATTACTTCAGGTCGCCACCTTTGAGGGTTGGATGGAGGTGATGGCGGACGCGGTGGATGCCCGGGGTGTGGATCTTCAGCCCCAAAGAGAAGCCAATTTATATGCGTATATTTATTTTGTTATATTTATTGTGTGCGGATCGTTCTTTACACTCAATCTATTCATTGGAGTTATCATTGATAATTTCAATATGCTCAAAAAGAAGGTAAGCTAATTTGGTCCTTTTTACTATCCATACTCCCCCCCAAAAAAAACTCCCCAAACTGAATGTATATAAAACTCCCCAGACGCTAACTTCAAATACACCACACTACAATACTCAAACTTACCACGAAATTGTACAGTTGTGCATTTTAAAAGAAACAATATCCTAACCCCAAAAAAGTGTTGATGTGTTTATCGAATCAGTTAGTTGAGTGTTATACTTAAAAACTTTCTGTAGAGTGTGTTGTCTATATGTTTTCTATATATATATATAAATGTGTGAATTTGTCTAATTGTCCATTTTGTATTTGTAAATGTATATATATATATATATGATTAAATGTTCATTCTATTCTCATCACTTTTATAGTATGAAGGAGGAGTGTTGGAAATGTTTCTCACCGAATCTCAAAAACATTATTACACCGCTATGAAAAAATTGGGACGAAAGAAACCACAGAAAGTTATTAAGCGACCTATAAATCATTTTTTAGCTATGTTTTATGATTTATCCAATTCGAGAAGGTAAACAAACGAAAAACATCTCTCTTTGCAAAAAAAAAAACCCAGCTAATAAAACTAACTTAACTAACTTAACTAACTAACTAACTATAATTATATATAGTTTTAATTAACTTAATTACTTATTGTTAGTCTTACTTAACTTAACTTATACTCTGGCCTAGGCATACACACACACTCTCTAAGATATATCTACACACAAATACTATCTATTACTATATAAACTGATTTTTTTTTCGATTTGGTGATAAAATTCATTTGAACACTTCACATTCTACGCATTTAATGAACCGAACGGTGTTTGTCGCTTCTTTATTGCCAAAAAAAAAAATAAAATAAAATAAAAAAAACAAAGAAGTCGCATAAACGCCATCAAAAATGCAACTACTTTAATACTCAATACTCGAACTCTTTTAAGATGTTCTTAGATGTTTTAGAGCACATTTTGTACAAAAAAACAAAAAGAAAAAGTTGGTTATTTATTTTATTAAAATCTCTATTTCCATAATATTATTTTTAACTTATGAATAAATATATAGTTATGTACCCCAGACTTTTCAAATTTACTTTTTAATTTTTTTGATAAATAAATTATTTGTCGACTGTTTTTAGTTGTCGTTAAATAAACAAAATAAATAAATAAATAAGTATTATTATATATGTATGTATGTATATCCTATTGCATTTCTATACAACTATATATAAATAAAATTCTTAATTATAATCTGATAATTCCCGAGCACTTTAAATTGCATTTGAGTGAAGTGTGGGCATGCTCTCAGTAAAATAGAACTTAGACCTAAAAAATGGGGGACAAATTAACTTGCCAAATTAAATGTACAATATAATTAGCATGTATATAAATAGTTTTAGATTTAACTTAAACTTTATGCAATGCTCCTCAAATGTTTGTAAATATATGAATGTGTAAATTTTGAGTAGCATCTTCACTTCGGACTAACCGAAGTTTTGCTATTTGATTCTGCATTTATTTATCGTATTACATAATGTGTAACTGTGACTTTTATTTCATATATGTACCATTAACTTCAACTCTGTCTGTCATGTACACGTACTATACCAAAAAATCGTCATCAGATTCGAAATTGCGATCTTTGTACTGATTTTTCTAAATATGCTTACGATGGGCATCGAGCACTACGATCAACCACATGCTGTATTCTTTATTCTGGAAGTAAGCAATGCGTTTTTCACCACTGTCTTTGGTCTCGGTAAGTAAAACAGTTTTCTTTTTATTTATGTATATAAAACACTCACTGACTGACTGAAAATCAACGTATAGACCAAACGGTTAAGGCTAGAAAGCTGAAATTTTCACACAACATAATTTAATTTCTTTTTTAATTGTTTTATTGAAATATGGACTATTCAACTCTCCACAGAGGCCATAGTGAAGATTGTGGGACTGCGTTATCATTACTTTACCGTGCCGTGGAATGTGTTTGACTTTCTTCTCGTGCTGGCCTCGATCTTCGGCATTCTAATGGAGGACATCATGATTGATTTGCCCATAAGTCCGACGCTGTTGCGTGTGGTGCGTGTCTTTCGAATTGGACGCATCCTGCGGCTCATCAAGGCTGCCAAGGGCATAAGAAAGCTGCTCTTTGCCTTGGTAGTGTCACTGCCGGCTTTGTTTAATATTGGCGCCCTGCTCGGACTGATCACATTCATCTATGCCATATTGGGCATGTCGCTGTTTGGCCATGTGAAGCTACAGGGCGCACTCGATGACATGGTAAATTTTCAGACATTTGGAAGGAGCATGCAGTTGTTGTTTCGCCTAATGACATCGGCTGGATGGAACGATGTCCTCGAATCTCTCATGATACAGCCGCCGGACTGTGATCCGTTTTTTAATAGACAAACGAATGGAGACTGTGGTCATCCCTTGCTGGCCATCACATACTTTACGAGCTTCATAATAATCAGTTATATGATTGTGATTAACATGTACATTGCCATCATCCTGGAGAACTTCAATCAGGCGCACCAGGAGGAGGAAATTGGCATTGTTGAAGATGACTTGGAAATGTTTTACATACGTTGGTCCAAGTAGGTTTCTCATGCAATAAAATATGATGAACGGAGCTGTTTAATATTAATTAAATATGAACCTAATTTAACATTACTGAAAGAAGTTTTTAAATTAACTGCAATGCAATAATAATTTTTCCATTTTTAATATATTGCACAGAAAATAATTCATATTTTTAAATTTGCTTTGAATTTAAAATGAAATAACTAAAAAAATTACATATAAATTTAAATTAAAAATAATAATAAATTAAATTTCAATAATTACTAAATAACTTACTAATGACTAAAAATATACTTTGGTATAACTTATATTATAATAATATTTAGCTAACATTTTCGTGCCACATCTCTTATATACAATATTTGTAGTTTAACTAATTATTTTAATTTAGTAAAAAAATAACAAAAAATACATATAAATTTAAATTAAAAGTAAAAATATATGGTATGAATTAAAAATAGAGTTTCTCTGCGAAATTCAATAACTACTTAATAACTTAATAATACAAATACTTTGGTATAATCCATATTATAATAATAAAATTTACCTAAAATTTTGGTATCACAATTGTGATTTCTTGGTGCTCTGAAATTAATGCAAAATTCGAACTGATATCGTTGCAGATATGATCCACATGCCACCCAATTTATACACTTCTCGCAACTGTCCGATTTTATTGCCTCACTCGATCCACCATTGGGCATCTCGAAGCCCAATAATGTCGCTTTAGTGTCATTTAATCTGCCCATCTCTAAGGGCAATAAAATACACTGTCTCGACATTTTGCACGCGCTAGTTAAGCACGTGCTAGGTCATGTCGAGGAGACCGATAACTTCAAGCAGTTGCAGGAACAAATGGATGTCAAGTTCAAGAAACAGTTTCCAACGCGCAAAGAATTGGAAATTGTTTCATCGACGCGGATCTGGAAGCGCCAGGAAAAGGCCGCTAAGACCATACAAGTCGGTTGGAAGGACTATTTGCGGTATTTAAAACCAACACACTACAAATAAAAAACAACTTTCAAATAAATCTAAATATTTATTATTATATGGAAATTTTTTTATAATATGTTGGTCACGTTGTCATTTCACAGGCGTAAACGCGAAAAAGAACGGTCCAATTCCGGCGACAGTGCCACACAAACGTCTAGTCCCGGCGGCTGGCAATCGAAGCTCTCCGCCCTCAATTTCTTCCATCTGCAGGTGAGTTGAGTTCTTTACCATTTCAATATACTTTATTTTGTATTGTTTATAAAATAATATAATTAAATTTTATAATTTAGCGCTATAATTTTTTTTTTTTGTTAGTTTTAGGTTTTTAAGCTTAACTATCAATGTTAATAAATAAATAAATAATTGTATAAAAAAAAGTTTTAAAAAATTATCGTGTTCAGTTACGCTTTCGGTTAAGTTAGAATTTTATATTTCGGTTATTGATTACGTAGCTTAGAAATATCGGTAACATATATTTAAATTAATTCTTAAAATCAATAATAGTTTTAAAAGTTAAGATTACACGTTAACAATAAAATTTAATTTCAATGATTGAATGAACCGAAACTTTCCGTTATGCTTGAATCGGTTACTAAACGGTTATTTTGGTTTGTTTTCGAGTTTTCGGTTTATTTGTATAATAAAAGTTTGGGTTCGGTTACGGTTTCAGTTACGGTTACCAACCGCAATAGGCTTATTCCGGTTAACGGTTACTGTTACGGTTTTAAGGCCCTATTCTCTTTCAGCAAAAAATTTTTTTCGACTTTTTTTTTTTTGCATTTATTTATAGCTTGGGTAGTTGTGAATATGCCCCTAAAAGGATTTTTAGAAATTCGAAATACTTAAGGAGATATGGCCATTTTTATCCAGCAATGTTAATGTTAATGCAAGGGAAGTCAAAACTTTAAACGCGTTTATCTCGAAACCACGTTTTTCGAACTGGCGGCCATGATATCTCCAGTTCAACTGAACCGATTTGGATGAAACAAAGTTTAATCGACGTAGAATTGTCACCATTCTGGCCCGTAGTAAAATAAAAATTTTGCGATTTTTTTTACTATTTTTTTTTTACACTAAACTACAAAAAAATGGGTCCAAATTCGATTTGTCAATTTAAGTGGCCGCCATTTTGTCAAAAAAAATCGCAAAATTTTTATTTTACTACGGGCCAGAATTACATCTATGCTGATCATAACCCTATATTTTTTTTCATTTCCGACGCTCCGGAGACCCTGAATCGTGGCCGCCGTGACGACACCTTTTTTTCACCACCAACTTTAAAGTCTCATTACTTTTTGAACAGCCCTCGTATCGAGGCAAAAAAAAATTTTTTATTTACTTTGAACCTTTTGTAATACAATAAATAAAAAAAGTTTTCAATTATTCTTTGCGTTTTCAAATGAGAATTTTTTTCAAAAAAGGTCCAAAAACAGCAAGCTGAAGGAGAATAGGGCCTTAATACCTAAAGTAATGTTTTTCTATTCGAATAATTTTATTCAACGTTTAATAAATAAAGTAGTTTTATTTGTATAATATTATTTAATGTTCAAATTATTCATAAAATATAAAAAAATATCTGTTAATTGTTTCAGGTGAGCCGTCGAGGAACTGCCTGCTCGAGTCGCGCCTCCTCCCGCAAGTCCTCGCGTGCCTCCGACGGCTCCGACCTCAGTGAGCTGGCAGGACCTTGGCTGAATCTGCCGCTGATGCTTGTCTCTGGGGCTGATGATGTGGTCAAGGATATTAAACAGCAAAGTGATGAGCTGGGCAAACGGTAGTTAATCCCTAACCTATACACTCAAACTTATAAACACACACACAACACACACACACACACTACGTAATCATAAACGTGATTCGAAATGCAATTTTTAGACGAAAGGCTTTCACAATCATGAACCAGCAAAAAAGAACAGCAACAATTACAGCAACATTGATAAAATGAAATTAAATTTAATTAAATTTAATGTATTTTTGTGTTCCACGAAATATATATAAAAATTGAGCCCTATTTTTAGCATATCCTCTTGTATCTCCCTAAACTATGAGTCCTTGCTCGCAGATATGGTCACAGCCGTATTAAGAAGTGGCTCCCAGCCTAGTGGCTTAAATTACTTAGGTAAAGGCAATGTTAGTTAACATTCACAGCAAAAAACAAAAAAATAAAAGTTCAACTACAATTATCTTAATTACAACAACTACAAAATAGCAAAACTTACAACTGTTTTTTTTAAGTTCTCTTCTCGCCGCCACCAGCTCACTCATATATAGTATATATACTTATCTATATATATATATTTAAAGTCAACTTTTTAACTAGTTTCAACATCCCAAACTCGCTACTCATTCAAAAGCAAAGCAAAATACAAACAAAATTCAAACAGTCTATGCCAAAAAAAAAAAAAAAAAAAAAACAATTACTTACTTAACTCTCATTTGCTGCAATATGCTCTACAACTAAAATCTATCTGCAGTTCTTAATTACTGATAATTAATAATAAAACGATATCATTTGTAAGTAGAGGCCTATCCCAAGTAACTCTCTGAAAAAACAACAATTCTATAATTAGACACTGAATGCGTAATTTTAGTTGATTATCTTCTAAGTTGCTAACTTAGTCGCTGCTTGCCTTAAAGATCTATCACGATTATCATTGTATCTCTTATAGTTTCCTTTTAACGTAGCAACATTCCATATTACTCAAATCTACACCGGATTCTAAAATCAAAATGAAATACTCTGAAATATATTTTATTTTTCGAGAAAAAAATGATTTTTGTTTATCCATGCATTTTTTAAAAGAAAATTCTAAAACATTTTTGTCTCAGATCTCAGAAGTTTTTTTTAAAAAATAAGCAAACGAATATTTTTTCAGTGTAAAAACAGGATGCACATTTTTTTACAAAAAAAAAATGTTGCATAATTTAATTTTATAAAAAAAAAAATAAAAAATTTTTTGACTAACTGTATTATGCACTCAGGGATAATCGAACTTAAATTGAACTTCTAAACTAAGTCCTTTAATAGAAATTGGTTAAAAAACTCAAAAACTTTCATAAAACTAATTCGATAAATTCGCTTTGAAAATTCTCTTAAAATTTTTGGGGAATTCCCCGACTCGAAACACACACATAAAACATTTATTCTTACGTATATGTATATTACAACTATAATCAATTGTACAGCTTATTAAATTTTACAGCTTTTTTTGTACAGTTCTATGACAAACTTAAATCCGTATTTTCGTCAAAAAATTGCAGAGCCTACATATAACTAAAAAAACCGTACAGAAAAAATTGATCCAAGTATCTTTCTATCTGTCCTACTTATTATGCTAACAATTCAATAAAGAACAGAAATTTATGTTATTGATTTACGATTATTATTTCAATTATATCTATTATCTATTATCTATCATTAGCGGTAGCATATTTGTGGAAGCGCCTAGAGCAAATCGTCGCCGAAGCTTTTATAATTTCTTTTTGCGTCATCAGGATGCTGTCGATGACAGTTTAACCTCACCTTCAGTACATAGAAAAAGTAATTATTGACAAGTGCCTCTCTAAACAATTCACAAGCCAACAACTCACTAATTAAATAAAATCACTTTCACTATCGATAATTTGTATATTGTAAATACTCTTGTACATAGTTCACAGAACAACCGAGTCATAGCCATAGACTGCACCACCAAATAATTCATTAATATATTCATTAATTGCATTTCACATTTATGTATATATTATCATTATAATGCGGCTTTTAAGTCTCTCTCTCGATCTCAACTTTTATCTTTCGCTCTTTCTCTCTCGATATAAATCAATCTCGTTGCTTTTGCTAAATCACAAAACATTCCCTTGTACAGACACTCTCAATTTGTTACTCTTTAATTCATAAAATATTCTTTTAAGTGTAATCTATTAATCACAATTACTTAACCAGCATAGTTGGGTAACCGACTATAATATACCCGGTACTTAATTTAAATTTATATAAAATTCAACTTGAATTCGTTTTTTTTTTAGGTTTCATGATGGAAAAAGTAATAGAAGCGATAGTTCTTAATACCTATTTAGCAATGCTTTAAAACTTAAAGACACAACGGAATTCTATATTCTTGCGCAGGTTTTTATCATATTACTTAAAATGTGTTGAAAGTGTCGTTTCTATATCTTTTTTAATCACTGTAATATTTATAATGCTTAAGGTATAGACGTTTTTGGTCCTTAAAGATATAATTCCACTCTTTAAAATTTTGCATAATTTTCTTTATTGAAAATTGTTTAGGAAATTCGATCTATCCTTTGAAAACTTAGAACAATTATACACCTTAAAAAAATGGACCTTAAATTACTTTTATTAGTTTACTTTCAATTAAAAAATGTTGTTTTTCAACTATGAAAAATTTTAATTTTTTGTTAATGCAAAATAAATTAAAATATGTAAAATAAATGTTATGAGCATAATTTGAATCTTCAAAAGTACCGGGTATAATTGAACCAATGAACTTTAATCTCTGTCTCACACGAACCTATTTGTATTTGTAATTTGTAATTAAATGTTAATCACGATCCTATGACACTAATGCCGTGCAATTTCACAGCTGCAATAAACACCAACAACAACAACACCACAACAACAACAACCTCAACATCCTCCACATTCGCCTCTGCCTCTGCCTCCGCCTCTGTCGCTGCCTCAGTCGCTGCCTCAGTCGCTGGCACAGTCGCTGCTGGCGGCGGCGCAGTTAACGTCGAGGCGGCAACAACAGCAACAACAACTCCAACGACGCGTAAACGCGCCTCGAGTTTTATTCGCAAGAAACCGCCCCTAGAAAGAGGCTTGTCAGCACAAAGCGCTTTAAGAGTTAACAAGAACGCTTATGTCTGTATGTGTTAAATCGTAATATATATACTACTGTGGGCAAAAAGTACCGGGAATTTTAAATTTAAAAAATTTTGGGATTCCAATTGGAAAAAATGTTTGTACTTTTAGGTTGGCACTACTATCATTAACATCTGTGCAAAATTATGCGTTAAAATATTCATTAGTGAATAAGTTACGATTAGTTTTGTACGACGCCAAATGTGCATTTGGCGATTTTGATTGAATCTCCTCAATCGACCCGAAGCGATGTCCTCGGAGAGGTCTTTTGAGCTTAGAAAATAGCCAGAAGTCACACAAAGATAAATCAGGCGAAAAAAGTAGCTGCGGGACAATTTTGGTCGAGTTAGAACACATAGAACAGGGGCAGTATGAGAGGGCGCATTATCATGTTGCAAGAACCATGAGTTGTCAGCCCATAGTTCTGGCCTCTTTTTACGCATAGCTTCGCGCAAACGACGCATATCGCTCAAAAAATATTCCTTGTTAACAGTTTGGTCGGTCGGAAGGAATTCATAATGAACTACAACACGATAATCCAAAAAAACTGTCAACATGACCTTGATTTTTGAGCGAATTTGACGCGATTTTTTCGGTCTCGGCCCACCTTTTGCCGATATTCGCTCGATTGATCGGTAGTTTCCATGTCGTAAGCGTAGATCCAAGTCTCATCGCCCGTAATAATGCGTTTTATAATATCCTGATAGTCAGAAAACATTGTTTCACACACTTCCACGCGGAGCTTTTTTCGATGAAATTGACCGTTTTTTGGCACAAAAATCGCCAAATGCACATTTGGCGTCGTACAAAACTAATCGTAACTTAAACACTAATGAATATTTTAACGTATAATTTTGCACAGATGTTAACGATAGTAGTGCCAACCTAAAAGTACAAACATTTTTTCCGATTGGAATCCCAAAATTTTTTAAATTTAAAATTCCCGGTACTTTTTGCCCACAGTAGTATTTCATATATATATTCAATATATATATTATTTTTAATCAAATTTCCAGCTGAGGCTCCCGCACCGGAAGTGATTGTAACTCGACCATCGCCGGAACAACAAACGCATCCACTGTCGCATCCACATGGACATGCTCTGAGTCTGCGACCGGATAATGCCACCTTAGTCCATGTTCTGGTGCATCGCGAGAGCGAGGAGTACAAGGAGGAGGAGGAGGAGGACGACGTGCACGATCATCAATCATCAACAAATTCAAACAATTGTCAGGAGAAACCAAAGCCACCGCAAATACGCATCACTTCAGGTTCCTCCGAGAGTGCGATGGATTCGTATCTGATGCCCACTGTGCAGATAATGGTCGACAGTCCAAAGGAGCCGCCACGTGGCGATTTCAGCTTGGAAAGCGGCTCAACTCCATCTGCCATCGATGTGGATGCTCCCATCGATGTCAATGTGCAGGGCGATACATCGCAAGTGTTCTACGACTATAATCCCGAGTCGAATCTACAGGAGAATACAACGGATGCAACGGATGCAGCTCCAACTCCAACTGCAGATCAGCAGAGATGACCTTCAGTCAATATGGGAACGAAGGCGGAGCAGCAGCAGACACATGAGCGGGAGCATCACACCAAGAGCAGGTAAATTTAGTTGTTTGAAATCTTCGATATTTATTGTCGCATCGTGTTGAAATTTTCAGCAAGCATGGTGGATGTAATTGTCTTGGTCTCTGTTCAATTTCGAATCTCTAGCTCTTTAATTTTCCTTATAATTGAGTATAAAGGCCATATCTTAAAGTAAACTGAATCTGCTTACAATACAAAGGAACCTAAATACCAAGTTTGGTGTCTCTAGCTCTTATAGTCTCTGAGATCTAGGTGTTCATACAGACGAACAGACAGACATTTAAATTATTTCACTACTATTCACTTTTTTAATACCAACCCCTTGACATTTTTAAAAAACATTGAACTCTCATAACTCTATCAAAACTCAAGCGATTCCCAAGTGAAATGTCATTAAATTATTATAAATAAATTCTTCATTAAAATTTTTATTTTTAATCTAACTTGTCAAAATTCTAGCAGGGAATCCAAGAGCAATACAAGTAGTACCAGCAGCAGCAACAGTTGCAGTGCTAGCAGCAGCACCAACAGTTGCAGCGGTATCAGCAACAGTTGCAGCGGCAGCAGCAGCAGCACCTCATCAGCTAGCCAACAACAACAACAGCAGTCAACAGGAGTCGGAAGCGGGAAGCGTCCAAGTTGACAATCTCCAGTCTGAGAGAAATTTGGAAGCGTATCTATAGAGACATTTGTTATTATAGTCGAGTTAACTATACAAGTATCTATATAAATACTATATATACGAAAAATACTAGTCGCTTTATACGATACTTAAATGGAACTATCCAATGAGAATATATCTATATATATAAATATATAAATCCATTCAATGCTGACTTGGTAACAGTGCGCTGTGCGTCCAGCCAAGTCGTGTTTAGAGTCTAGTTAATGATTAGTTTAGTCATAGACTAGTTTAGTTCTAGTTTACGAAATCAATATAAACTCTGTGTTAACAAAACCGTGCATTAAATTCCGTACAGTGCGTACACGTTGTAATACTCAAAAAAAACAAATCAAAACAACAACAAATGAATACACTAACATTTAAATTAAATTAAATATAAATATTAAATTGATATAATATAGAGTATATACATACATATATATGATAAATATAACTAACTAATCGGTTGGGGTTATTTGTTTAGTCGTCAATCAATCAATCAGTCTATAGATATATATATATCGGCCGATTTTGAAGATATTTTGAAGGTTGTTTTTAATTATACAATAAAATACAATAAAAAATACGATACATAATTACACAGCATTAAACATAATGTAACTAACAAAATCGCAGCGTAGTTTTAGTTAATACAATTTCATTTTCTTTTATGCAATATATATATATATCCATATATATATATATATTTTGTACATATGCCAAAGGAAGTATTTTAAACTTAACAAAAAAGGGCAAATAACTAATCATAGCATAAATTTAAAAATAAAACAAAGCAGTATAAAGTAATAACATGAACATACAGTGGCTGCCAGTTTATTTCATCCACTACTTTAGCATAATGAACATTTTTAATGGGATTTGTTAATTATTGTTTAAACAGGAGCGAACTAAGTTAATTTTTTTTTAACAAAATATAGTCAAAAATATGTAGTGGGTCGAAAAGAGCTATGAGCCACTGTACGTTATGTATAAATTAGTTAGCAACAATTGTATGAAATATTTAAGAGAGGTTTTTCCTTTTTGTGTTGGAATATTCATTTCAAAAATACATACATATGTTGAAAATCATTTACGACTTCTATAACATTCTATAGATTATATTATGCGTACCGATTGTTCAAGTACAAAAATCAAAGTATTACCAAATAGTAGAATTCAAAAATACTTTTTCTCGCCCCACTCTCTCATATCTCTTCTCAAAACTAAAGCCAAAATAAAAACAACAACAAGTCAAGTGATTAAACATTCCAAAAAGCAATTAAGGGAAACCCAATTGGGTTTTATGTATAATTATTTCTACTATAAAAAGAAAAGACAACACTGAAAATGTTATCGTTATTATTCCTGTAACAAATACAACTTGAACCAGTTGAGAATCGCAGTCCTACCTAAAAGCAATGTGCATTGACAACTTTTATGATTATCGTATATACTTATATATACTATATATATATTTAATTATGACCTTAACGCTATATCGAATACTTACCATAGGCATACATTGTTTATTTAGTCTAACTAAAAGTGAAATCAAAATTTTTCGCATTAACGATCTTCTATACAAAGCTTCCACGAACATATTAACTTATAATTAATTAAATACTTATACTTATACATCTTATACCTAAACTAACTAGATTTGTATCTACAACTAATTTTGGGCCTTGGTCAAAGTTTCAAAGAAACTTATTTAATTTATACACATACGTATATTCTGTGAGAATTGAATTAAAATTTTATCATATTTAAGTTGCAACATCGAACAGGATAACAGATAGCTGATAACAGATAACTGATAACAGTGCAGCGCACACTTTTACACTTCTACTCGAACTTTCTAACTTAAAAAACAACAGACAATCAGACAGCGATTGATATAAAAAATTGAAATTATGGTACCAATTAAATCGTTATCTCCAAATACAAATACAAAATAAAACGTACACACTTGTGATTTTAACTGCAATTTTTACACAAGAAACAACAAACTTAAGATCATAACTTTTAATTAGAATTGTTAACAAATTGATAAATGAATAATAATTAATGAAAACGTAACAAATAAATAAGATTAACAAATTAACAAATAACAGAAACAGAAACCAAACACTCGTCAATTAAGTGATATTTATAATTGGTACATAGGCATAAAAAAAAACCAAACAAAAAACCAAAAAAACAAAAACAATTGCAAGGATTAAATTTACATAAATTAACATACAAACATACATACTCTTATATTACCTAATTACTACATTGAATTTACAATAGAGCTCTGTACATAAACAAAATAACAATAAAATAACATAGCAATAGAACCATAAAAAAGAAAACTTTAAACAGATTAACAAGAAAGAAATATCATAAAAAGCAAGCTTTAATTTAAATTGTCTTTAATAATAATCGCTAAAAATTAAAAAATTAAAATAAAATGTTCTTCATTTGATTAGAATTATCAAAACATTTATAGATAAGCCCAGAAAAAAAAAACAAAGCAAGACAACATTTTATTTAGTCATAGAGTATAACGACAATAAAACGAATGAGGGATATTAATTTTGAATTAATCAATTAATTAATTAAACATAACCTGTGCCAGGGGCCAGAGCTTGAACAACAACAACAACCAAACCACAAATAAACAAAACAAATGAAACTAAAGAATCCCACAAAGCAGGCCACGAATATACTTATAGTAATAATATGCTTTTATCCAAAAAACCCCAGCAATTTTAGTACTAGTCCAATTTAAAAAATACAAAATATATTAATACTAACTAAACAATGTACCAAACTGCAACAACAACCACAGCAACAACAAAAACAAACAGAAACAACAAACAAACAAAAACAGTTCTATGCATTTAACATAGCTCATAGCACCGCAGTGCAACAGATACCGATCGGTTCTAATAATTAATAATATTATAATACAACAACAAACACACACATATACAACAATAATTCAATAACTCACCTATGTTCCGATATTATTATTATTATTATTTCAAATTTGCTTCAACAATAGAAGAGAATTTATTATTTTACATTCATACTTCATTTTACAACCCAAGAAAAATTATAAAACTATTAACATTATAGAAGATATCACAAACTATTTCAATACATATTATTTTTGTAATATTATTTAGTTTTTGCATAATTTTTTTATTTTTCATATTTTTTTATATTAATTATTTAGTTTTTGCATACTTTTTAATTGGGGAGAAGTTTTTGCTTTCAATTGAAAGACTTTAAAAAAAATATATTGAATTATTTTATTCCGTTGTTTTGAAATTTTAAATAAAATATCTAATTATTTTATTCCTTTCATTTGAAGTTTGTAATAAATAGAATTTTCCACATAGAACATTTTTGATATGTTAACCACTTTTTAAGTTGATTTCTAAATTAAATTTTTGTTAAAACAAGTTTTAAAAGCTCTTGTGCCCAAACAAATATTTCCCATACAAATGTATGAAAATTTTCTCGGGGCATAGGTGCACACTAAAAAATACATAATAAATTAATATGTACATACTGATATTGATAATACAGTTACAGCTGGTTTGATTAGGCATGCCTTATAAAAACAAATACACACGATTTTATTTGTTGTAAATTAAAGCGTTGAGGTTCAAAAAAAGTTAACGTTTCATATATCAAACACAAAAACAAAAAAAAAAAATAAAATAAAAATGAATATAAATATAAATAATATTTAATTATAATAAATAGGCAAAGCATACAAATTGTTTAACATGCTCTGATAACAATGTCAATTATTTTGATTTGCCGTTACAACAATATGAATAACAACAAACAAACACAAAATAAAATGCTGTAAAGTGACAAGTTTTTGATATTAGAAATGCGTTTTTAGTCATCCTAAGCATAATCAAATATTTAATTAATAAATGCATAGCTTAAAAACATTATCAATTAAAAAAAAAAAGGAAAAATAAAAAAATGTATTATTCATAGCTGCGCTCAACTTTCAACGGATCCAAATCAAATCATTCAGCTTTTAGAACAAATTTCTAATTCCATAATATTTTAAAAAATTAGTTAGCAATTTTCTTGGTTAATTCATAGCTATCAAATTTATTAAAATTAATGATTTTTAGACATAAATCATTTGGTTTAATTGGCAAAAGTTTTTAGGCCATGAAATTGATTTGATTTGATCCAGTCCCCAGTTATAAACATAACATAACGATAATAAGTATATATATAGTCACAATGAACCGAATCATATCAAATCAAACAAAAAAGAAACCAAAAAAAAGGAAAGAAAAGAAAAGAAAAACATAAATTTAACATTTGCAATTAAATATTTACTCGGGTACAAATGGTACAGTAAAGATATTCGTTTATACAATATTTACTGTCTAAATATTATATAACCATTATACTTATACTACTTATACTTATACGTATACTTATCGAAAAGTCAAAATTTATTAACTGATGTCAAACCAAACCAATTTTAAACTGAACATTTCAAATTTGAAATTCAAAATTTTTCGCATAACTGAGGCCACTGTGCAAACACATACACACACATACTCAAGCAATCTGTGTGAAAATTATAAATGAAAGATACATATATAATATATATATAGTATATTTATATAATTAAAGAACCAGAGAGTTTGTTGAAAATAGGCGAACATAATTAATTGCAGTGAAAAAAACAAATAGCAGACAACAAATTGTTTATGTTTTTCAGTTTGAATTGTACATAAGTATATAGTATATTTAAATATATTGAAAACAGATCATAACTACTATTATAATAGTGATAATTTCAGTTATTCAGTTTATAACTCATAAGGGTTTTTGTTAAATTTAATTATATTTATATATTCGTATGTTAATAAAACAATTTCTGACTACAAGATAATCGCTTGCTATTCATTAATTTGGACGAATCGGGATGAATCTATAAATAAATACTGGTAAGTATGCGTAAACCAGTCGTATTCAAACTCACTAGTTTAAACAATCTTATAAAAAAAGCTTTTCTGCAGGTAAAGTGACAAAACCATTTTCATGTCCCAAAATATCTGATATTCAATTTTGTGACGTACGATACAAAATTGTGTGTTGAAAATACTCTTAAAACAAAAGTTTGGCATTCGGCAATTCGCCAAAAAGTAATTTAACTTATGCATACAATTTGGTATCGTTCGTCACAAAATTGGATATGTGTTTTCTAATCGGAGAGTCGTAGCTAACTTTCCTTTTTTTCTGTATATGTTGCTAGTCGCCTTTTGCACCCTTCGCGATGCTTTCGTCACTAGTGTGGACTGCTGTCAACAGTGATTAATTCCTCTCCTGACGAAGCAGCTGTAAAACTTGTTCCAATTTCTGTTCCATCTGCTGGAGGCGTCTCTCCGTGAACTGTTCCCGCTGACGTTTCACTTCTGCGTTCGATTTCTGATCAATAACAGCGAGGGCCAGCTTAACCGTTCTGTTATCGATCTGGGAACACTTGTCACTGAACAGGGAACAGCAGCATGGCAGCAATTTCAGTGGCGGATCGAGCAGCTTCTTCTGCTGCTCCGACTTGGCATTTGTGGCCAGTGGCTGGAAGCTGGTCTTGTTGTTGTTCTTGCCGTGTCCATTTCGCAGCTCCTTCAGCTCGTAGATGTCCATCATGGGAATCAGGACCTTGTTACCATCATTGGGCAGTATGGAAATCTGTCGCACTGACATATAGTTGGGATAGATGTTCATCAATCGCTGGCAAATGGTGCGGAAGGGTTGACTGTTGACTATGAAGCCGGTGCGTCCATGGCGGCCAGTCAACACCTGTTCGTAGCGCATCAAGGTGTTGGTCCGACAGATGGCGCCATTGAGCTCCGCTTGGGCTTTGATTGCCTAAGAGAATGATGAGTACAAATTAGTAATACACAATTTTCAGTATTTTTTTAACGTTAAAAACTTTTTGAAATTTCAGTAAATTTTGGAATGTTTTCATTTTCAGTATTTTTGGTATTATGTTTTGGTATTTATGATATTTATATTTATTATATTAAAAATAAGAAAACTTTTTCAAATTCTAGTAAATTTTGGTATTTTTTGTTTTTTTTTTATAATTTTGAAAATTTTAGTATTATGTATTTAGTATTTTAGAATTTGTTTGTACTTTAGTATTTTTTTGAGATCTTGGTTTTTTTTTGGTATGTTTAGTACTTGGTATTTAAAAAAAAGCCCAGAAACTGAGTATAAATATTTTATATATAATTTTCAGTACTTTGATTGCTTATGAAAGCGATGAGTAATAATAAGAAAACTTTTTCAAATTCTAGTAGATTTTGGTATTTTTTTTTTTATTATTTTGAATATTTTAGTAATTTCAATTTAGTATTTTAGAATTTGTTTTTTTCTGAGATCTTAGTATTTTTTTGTATGTTTAATACTTGGTATTTAAAAATAATTCACAGAAAGTGAGTATAAATATTTTATACATAATTTTCATTATTTTTTTTACTTTGTAAGCTTTTTGGAAATCTAGAAGATTTTGGAATTTTTATTGTTTTTTTTGGTATTTTCGAATTTGTTGAAATTTTAATAATTTTAAGGAGTATCCTAGCTGCCAACTCACCTGGGTATCGGAGACGGCCAGACCATTGAGAAGATTGAAGAGCACAATGGCCATGAAGATGACGAAGAGCAGGAAAATCAAATAGGTGGAAACGCTATCGAATTTAATATCGCCAGCATCGAATTCGCCCGTCATCATGACGATGGTCTTGATCAGAGCCTCAATGGGCACCGAGAAGCTATTGAAGTCTCCATCATCTCCGGACTGCGCAGCTTCCTGTATTTTGGCCTTGCCAAAGAGAATGTAGAAGCACAAGCTGAAGGTGAGCACAAAGATCGAGTAGAGGGCGAAGCTCTTGATGAAACTCGAGGAGACAGCCCTCAGCATGAGCATGTGCGTCGAGATGGACAGAACTGGCAGGGAGCCCACAAGCAGACAGAACTCCATGGCCACGAAAAGGACAGTCAACACTGCGAGGACACGTTGCGGTTCCTGCTCGAATCCAGACTGCCAGCAGGTGACCATCGACAGGAGAATCAGAGCCACTTCCATGAGATTGGTCACCGAGAAAAAGTACAGCACTGGCGACATGGCAAACTGTATAATCTCCCGAATGATGAGGTAAACAATGCCAATCCAGGAGAGGAGTCCAAAGAGCGCAGTCAGAGCCTTGTGATCGCTCTCGTGGAACTTGAGGAGAATGTGGCCGATGATCGAGATGGTGAACAGCGAGTAGAGCAGAAAGTTCAGATAGAAGATGACCGAGAGTCGATGCCACTTGAGGAAGAGGAAGCTCGAGATCAGCGGATGCTGCAGCAGGTGGCGCAGCTCCTTGGACTCGGCTATGTGGGCAATGGGTGTCATCTCGTCCTGCAGCTTTTGAGTCGATGATCTCTGGCCTGGTTTCTCCTGGCGCATCAGATTCATGTAGTTGATGATAATCTCAAAGGTCTTGACACCCGGCTTCTGGTGATTTGTGGTCACACAGGAGTCAAAGTGCTGCTCCAGCAACTCTGGCGACATGTCCTGTATGGGCAGCTCCTTGAACTTGCTCTTGGCCCCGATGTATGCGCCATGGTGGAGCAGCGTCTGCGCCGCCTTCGTGTTGCGATACTTGACGGCATAGTGAAGGGCAACTTGACCGGAGGCATCCGCCTCATTGATGTCCACGTGATCGCTGGCGAGTAGGAGCTCAAAGCATTTGGGATGGTCACAGAAATCATCCAGGGGCGGCTCCTCCAGTCGGCTGATGACAGTGTTGAGCAGCGAAGCACCTGATGAAGAGGATGGGCAAAGATATAGTCATGTTGATATTTTACTGGTGCAAAAATAACGATATTAAAGTTACTAAGAGACTTTGCCCCCTGCTCGCTTCACTCGCCGACTCACTACGCTGGCGGATATAAGGTGTGGAAATAGGATATAGTCATGTTGACATTAAATTGATACAAAGAAACGATATTGAAGTTACTTAAAAACATGGCCCCCTGCTCGCTTTACTCGCCAACTCGCTATTCTGCGGATATAAAGATATGCTGAGGTGTCGAAATAAGATATAGTCATGTTGACCTAGCTACTAAGAGAAATCGCCCCCTGCTCGCTTTACTCGCCGACTCGCTAAATATAATCATATAATCATGTTGTCATTAAATTGATACAAAGAAACGATATTGAAGGTATCAAGAGACATAACCCCCTGCTCTCTTTACTCGCCGACAACCAGATCGATAAGTTATAAAATATACAATTTTGTACAAAGAACGGGGAGAATAAACATCCGCTTAGGACTTAGCTTAAACTTATTCTATAAGTTAAAAGATGTTTTCATGCAAATATCTAGATTTTTTACCAACCTGGCGGTATTTTCAGCTCTGGATGGTGTAGCAGCTTCTCCAAAGCCCTCCAATTGCCCCGGACGATGGAGATTTCAATGGGTAGCTTGGCCTCTCCGGGGTGCGTCTTGTTGATGTTGATGCCCGTGTTGAGGATCGCCTCGAAGGCCTGCTGTTTGCCCTCCCTGATGGACTCCAGCAGCAGTGGCATATACTGCTCCTGCGTCATGTTGCGCAGATTGTCCTTGTCCAGGATGTTGCTGTTATGTTCCGCCAGCAGCTGCTCGAACTGAGATTCATCTCCATCTCGAAGTACTCGCATTAGACGCTCGCAGTCGATCTCGCCCTCTCCAATGGCGTCTCTTTGTGCTGGCAGCTGCATTTGCGGATATTGTTGTTGCAACAGCTGACGCACTTCGCCATTGCGATAGCTATCGATGTCCAGCTTGGGTTGGGCCACAAACAACAGCACCAGTTCCGGCTTTTTGTCAGCCTTAATCTTCTTGTTCTTCAGCACATAGTGCAGCGGTGTCATCTCCCTCTGATCCACCGCATTGGGCGATGCTCCATAGTCGAGGAGGCTTCTCATACAGGCCTGCACCTCATCCACATTATCCGCTGTGAGATTTTTGGCCAGCGAGTTGAGGGGCGTCACCTGTTCGTACTTGCGATCCACTTGGACTCCGGGTCGACGCAGCAGCACCTCCAGATTGCTGGGATCTCGCGAGTCGGCGGCATAATTAATCGCTGCCTTGTTGAGTTTTTGATTGATCTGGAAATGAATTTATTTGCATTTAAAACTTTATAATTAATTAATTTATTTACTGTATGGAAGGACATAAAATGTAAAAATTGGTTAAATGTTCAGATGAATAAAGAAATCATTATTTTATTTAAGATAACTTAATGAATTGCTTCTTATTTCCACACAGAAGTAGGAATTAATGCATTTAATTTTATTTTTATTCGCTTATTTATTTTAATTATCTTATCTTGTCTTTATCTTTATGGGAATGCAACAACTCCGAGGTTTGTCCCCTTTTATGGCTACAATTCTCTCCGTTTTAGTGGGAAGTAACTTTATTTATACATGTACACCTATTATTTTAATTATAATTTATTTATAATTCATTAATTTATTTTAATATATTTATTTTTCATTAAATTGACTCACATAATTCACATTGCAGCCATGTGCCAGACAGGCTTCAATAAAACTCGCACATCCTGCTGTGGACAGCGCCTTCTCGTAGATGCTTGTGTGTCTCTCATCCTGCAGATTTGGCAGTGCTCCCATCTCAAGTGCATCATAGAATTCGCGTATGTCCTTTTTAGCCAGCGCCAGACTCAACTGCGCCTGCGGATCACTAAAACCGCATCCATTAAGATCCATCTTTCTGATCTGGCCGACAAAGGTTGACTAACTGTAAGCATGAGAGATTTAGACACGGATATGAATAAAGAGATACATTTACAATAGATATTTGTAGACAAACATATGTAATTCTTAAATTTTTTCAACAAATTTGTGTTATTCAAAAAATTTTATTTGTAAAATAATAATTTAACAATTTTTTCGAAAAATATTTGGAGCTTAAACTATATGTTTGAATAGCATAAATATTTAGAAACATTTTATTATTTCCTTTATTTTTTTCTTAATTTTTCTGATTTTTTAATAAATAAATATAGACTTAGACATAAAATGTTTCAAATATATTTAAATTACAAGATCCACAAAAATGTTCATTTTTTCACAAATTTAGACTGAGTAAAAAGTTTTCTGTTTACAGATGCTCTTTAAGATACATTTATGTAAACTCGTGACTTAAATAAATACTCCAAATTCTATGACGAATGCATAACAATTGTTAATGAAATGCGAAGAAAACCCGCATTGTTTCAGACTCAGACCAAGACGCAATAAGAGAGACCTTATTTCAAAGTGTCCGGCATATTTTGCTTAGTTTTTGAAGTTCTGCGAAACCTTGAAGATTCTTTTTGGATCACAAAGCAAAACACTTGGTTAAATTATGGAAACTAGACAATTGACAAACGCTTCATGGTACGATGATTTCCACAAACATATCTTCAGTTAGCTATATTTGTGCTGTAAGCCACGTTAAGCTGCGATGACCGTTTGTTAAGCTGGTCAAGAGCTGTCAGTTACCTGTTGAAAGCTGACTTACAGGTTTCCTATGCGTATCTCGAAATAAATGTATTCGCTGTGTGTTTCTAATCTGCCTGGGGTAATTAAAGAAAGCGTTTTTAAGTGGTTTTTGTGGTACATTCACAAGTAATATATGTTATTAACAATTGGTAACAATTGAACCACAGACAGACAGAGTCAAAAGTGGCTGCAAAATGTGGGGCTTCAATTGCTTTTGTTGTGCGGTGAGTGGGCGATGACTTAACCTTGTGATCTTATAGCTTCTCGGTCTGTGAGTCAACTCTTATTCTTTTTTTTTTCAGCATCATATCAGATTTAACAATCATAAAGAATAATCATAAAATAATCGACATATCAATATCAATTAGCAATCAATTTGTTACGCTTTACGGTTGGAAATTTTAGCGCTTCGGGGGCTTGAAATTTAAAGATTCATTGGCGGCATACGAAAATTTCAAGTCGGCTTCTTTTGTGCGATTTCTCAGCATCCAGAGTCGAAGTTGAAGATGAAAACAAAGCTAAAATTAAAGTCTTGTCTATTTTGAAGCTTGAAATGTGTGAGAAATCGTCTAATCACACATACGATTTTAGCAAATTTAAATATTTCTCAGCTGCTGTGCTGTTGAAAATCGAATCTTGTATTTAAAATTCCAAAAACACGTATGTTTGCAGCTGGGAGACAAATGAGATAAAAAAATCAGCATTAATTTAAGGAAACTAATAAGTAGCTGCTGTCATTTGATAGTTCTTACAATTTATTTATTGTAATCGAGAATCCAGCTGAGAGAATCAGAGATAAGCATAATTTGCACAATCATCTTTGTTAATTGAGTAAAATGTTTGTCTTTGGTTTAGTTTACTCAACAGTTCGATTGCTCGCCCCTTTTAGATATTTACCTGTATTTACTTTAACTCATTTATTCGTGTTTACCAAGCCAATTAAGTACTTCTGTGGGTTGACAAACAATTTCATTGTTTGACAAGTCTATGAAGTCGCTGCTAAATAAATACAAGCGATTTCAAGGCAGTTAAGTTGGGTTTAGATACATTCTTGTAGCTACTATTTGATACTAGAGATGTACTAAAGATACTAGTAGATACTACAAAATATTACAAGCTACAGGAAAGATACTTTGCATATGTAAAACACTTTTTACTTATTCTGTTTAATTTGGCATGGATAATATCTAAATTTTTCAAACATTTTTAATTTTGGTAATGGAATGAAATTTAGATGCAGAATCAATTTAGAAATCAAAATGTGTTTATAATAAACCTGGGAACAAAAATCTATTGAGTTTTAACAATGTTACCATACATGAAAACCATCTAAACTTTGTCTAGTTGACATTCAGTTTTATAAGTTTGAAGTACAATTTTATTTAAGATATTTGTACTTGTAGATAGATATTTATACGAAGATAGATGCAAGCAGAATACAGGTATCCACAAGATATGAGTCAATAAACAACTAGATAAAAAGAACAAGATACAAACAAATGCATAATTTTAGATACAAAAGCAAGATACTTTAAAGAACTATACATCCTATAATATTATGGAATTTCGCAATTTAGCACAAATTTCAATTTGCCATAAAAATCTGTGCAATAAACTGCAATATCCGCAGTGCCAGTAAATGCGAATGCTGTTGAGAATTGAGAATTTGAAGCTGGACAGGGGGAATGCATTTGGAATACAGCTTGCCAAACCCGTTCATCGAGTTTTCAAGACAATTTCCTTGCAGATTTCTGCAACACAAGCAACAAAAAAGTTAAAAAAAAGAGAAGTTAATTATTACAAAACTCGTAGGAAGTTTTGCGCAACTTTTTGTTCGGTTGAGTTTGAGTTCATGACGAGTTTATTGCTCGGATCGCATAAAACTTAATGTTTGTCAGCATTTTTTGTGTCTACAGTTTTTTGTTGATGTTACTATTTTTTTGTGTTTGGTTTGAAGTACGTGATGAGTTGTTTTAGAGGCGTGACGCGAAATTTCGGCCATCGTGATACACAAAAGATACAAGATACAAGATACAGAAGCTATCTAATGTACTAGATTTGAGTATAACAAGTTTATTGGCAACTGCGCTCTTTTGTTTACTTAATTTATGGCCATTTTTATTTGCATTCCATGCAAAAATCGAAATCATTTTTCATTTTCTATTTGCTCAGAGTGTAAACAAACTGTCGGCGATATTTTCTAAGAGCCTCAAAATCTTGTTCAAGTTCATAATTAGGTTGTAGTTTTGTTTTATATAAAAAATAATAAACACATTGCCCGCAACAAACGCAGCTTCTCTTTTTAGTTGTTGTTGTTTTTTATCAACGCCGAAATTGTCATCATAAAAAAAAAACGTCATAATTAAGATGGATGTGAATGGAGATGGGGATGTGGATTTGAAGCATGACTTCATGCTGAACTGAGCAAAAATTTCATTTGTACCAAAGAAAAAGCACAAAAAATGTTTATATGAGGAAACATAATACAGACACAGATACACACACACAGACATATATGTGTGTAGCTGTCTGTGCTTAACTAAATCGGATATATACAAGTCCGAGTATATACAAATTGTACACTCAATGTGCACTTCATAACAATTGGCTGGCCTACATGTGGAACAACAATAACAAAAAAACGCTTACAATAACAAAAGCGAATGCGTAGGGGGAGAGAGGAGAGTGGAGAGAGAGGGATTGAGGAGGGGTGAACGAGAGAAACGAGTCAGAGTCTCCGCACTTTCGATAATTTAGAATAATTAAATTAAACACATGCTCTCGACGCTGGAAATTCTGTTTGAAACACTCTCTCTCACTCTCACCCTCTATCTCTCTCTCGCTCTCACTCTTTCACTCACTCTTGACTTTCAGAGAACTAATAAGAATTCTCGTCAGTCAGTTCCAATTAATTGAGTAGGGTGTAATAAACTAAAAAAGCATCTAAATTACATCAGATTCAATAGCGTATACGTAATTTCTATAAACATTAACAAAAAAAATAACAATAGTCCCTCATCCATCCATCCTATCCCATATCACAGTTGCAACTACGCCACTGTGTGCTTGATTCATTAAAAAATATAAACGTAAAATAAAACTTAATTGGGCGGGGCCTAAGTATGCAAATAAAACAAAACAAGGCAACAAACAGAAAAGAGTCGGCAAATCCAATCAAATCAATAGAAAGAGACAAGTTTTTTACTGCCCTAGGAACATATTAATAACAAATAATTGTAATGGAATGATAAACATACATATATGCAAAAAAGGGCAACATGCATAATTAATTTACTTATAATTGCCACTCAATGTGGCATGTAACGGAAATGGACAACTTCACATTCCATAAGTCCATGCAAATGATAACGTTTATTCCAAAGGCAAGTGATAAACCTACTTAAACTAAGACTGATGACTTTTTAGCACTTTTTAACCATTTATTTTTTTTCAGTTGTAAAATAAAATTGTATTTTTTTTAACATTATGCTTTGTGTCAGTTAAATCTTGTTATAATTTAATTTTTTTCGATTTAAATAATAAATTTGTTTTTCTTCTCACTTTATTAATTTTATAACATTTATTTCCCATTTTATTTTCCATTTTATGATTATAATTATATGTTATTAAAATATTGTTTACATATTTTTGTTTCTTTTTATATTAAAATTATTTTAATCTTAAATATTTTATTGTTCACTATCTTGAGCTTAATCATGTTGTTAATAATCTTAAATTTTTTTTTAATTATAGACATTTTTATTTATTTGTCATTATTTTATTATTTTATTAAATAAATAAATATTAAAAGATATTAGCCACTTCTTAAAACCTTATTGTAAATTATAGAAATTTTTATTAATTTTTAAATTTTTAATTATTTCATTAAATAAAGAAATATTAAAAAATATTGGTCACTGTGTATATTTTTTAATTTTAATTTAAGGAATGAATCTTGTTGCTTTCTAAGTTGCCTTTTAAGGCAACAACAAGTGTTCGTGTTTAAGGTTGTTTCGTGTCTGCCCACAACAATCCAAAAAGTTGAAGTGAATTTTATATTTTGGAAAACTTTTTGCAGATGATGTCACTGATTCAGGCACACAACAAATTCATTTAATCATTTGTCAGTTTAATTTTTATTAATTATTTCCAAACGTCATTAAAACAAAGGAGTCTCTGCGTTTCTCTGTGCAATTTTTTGTGCCGTTTTCTGCAGTTTTTTAACCTTGACGTTAAGGTGTTAAAACGTGTTTCTTATTTTTTCCTGTTTGTTGTTGTTTTTGTTGTGTTATTGTGTGGGTCGTAAATGCTGAATGATCTTTGCAACTGCGGTTAATCATTTCACTATATTTGCTGCATTACAAGCATGATTCACTTTAACTGCCATTAATTTAAATCTCTCCGCGCCAAGACTCATCGATATTTTCGAATTCAGTTAAGATGAATTAAGCAGCATCACTTCATTTGCATAATTTATGCGTTAATGATTCATACGTGTATTGAATGTTTTTTAAATGATTTTTAATCACACAGTTTCTTATTTGGAAAACGTAATTTATATAAAACAACGTTTGCTTATCACTCACTAAATGCTTCCGTTCAAGCGAGATACAACTGCAGTCCACGAAATCCAAACACTAACTGATCAAGCAGTTGAACAATTTGCGATCTCGATGGTCGAAGGGCCTCAAAAACAAGCTTTGTATTTCACTGCTTGCTAAATTGCACAATGCACTGCTTGACACAACTAAATTATTACAAGCGCACAAGAGAATGCAATTAATTTTGAGCTGACCGTGAATATTAACGAGCACAAAAGGCTGCAGTATTTAATATACTTATTAGTAATAAGTTATTACACACAAATCCATCCAAGGATAATTTGCATGGCTGGCAAAAAGGCTACAAATGAATACTATAAGCTTTTTGTTACATTTTATTAGATTTCTTTAAAATTTCTATATATGTATATTTTTAGTTTAATTTAATTTTTTTTTTATAGATTTTTAATGTGCAAATAAATTTTAACAGAGCACCTAAAAGTCTGCAACAAAAATTTTGTACAGCAGCAAGAGCTGATTTGGATTTGGAAATTAAAAAAAAAATTTCCAAATAAGCTAAAAAAAACTAAGCTGCAGCTCACATTATTTCGCACTTTGAATTTATTATTATAATTGTGTTCATTATGAATATTCTATTTTTATTTTCATTTAAAATTTAAACTGCTGGACCCCAAGAGATGACTTCAAAGGCGATTCCTTTTAGGGCATTAGCATCAATTTCATGGCTAGAAAGCGTGTTCAAAATTTTAACCACATTCGGAGATTTCTGTAAAGACACATATTTGTGAAAATCATGTTGAAGTCAGCTTATACACTTATTCTGTATGTACGTTTCAAAACACATGTTTATCTTATTTATAAGAAAGGAATGTACAGTTAGTCAAGTAAATGTTTTGACAAAATACAAAAAAAGCAAAAAAAAATATTTTGCCTGGTATGTTATATAAATATGTACATACACACATATATTTTTTAATTTTATTATAGTTGCATACATATGTACATATGTATGTACATATGTAATTACTTGAAATACTGTAAATAATATTTTCAATTCAAAGATGGATAGTTTAAATTTAGGCGTATTTACCATAGTTTTCTCAATGAGCGTCTTGAAGTCATCGCTTCGGGCTGCTGCATAGAACTTGGGAAACACTTTTCCGCTCTTGAGCTTCTCATTGATCAGGCCCACAAATCGATCCCTGGGCAGATGCGTCAACACTTCCTGGACAACGCTTATCAAGTTCTCCAACTGGTAACTGACTTCATTCACTTGCTGAGCCTGAGAATCGGGTAGAAAGACAACGACCACGCCCTCTTGCCAACGGTTGCTCGACGCTGGATCGCTTAGATAATAACCATATTCCTTCTGGACTGAATTTCGCAGAGTCCATGGCCGATAGTTGATCCGTTTATCAGTTCGGAGCGTTGTCCTCACAGCCGTATCATTCAGATGCAGATAATCAATGACCTCAATAATTTCGGGCAACATTTGTGCTTTGTTCAGCAATCGCTTAAACTCCGAACTGCTCAGAAATTCAAAGGCTTTGCGAAATTTGGAATCAATAATTAAATGCTTTGCGATCACTTCGCCGATAACTTCCTTCGGTATTAGATCCATGAATTCGTGTAAGTCTTGCACCAACTCGGGCGAATAGGAGACTTGCACGTGCGGCCTCGTGGACACGTGATACCACCAAAGATTCCTTCTGCCCGCCACCAAAGATGCACTGCAGCAAACCGCAATGCAAAAGACAAATAACAACTTTGACATTCTCTCTCTCTCTCTCTCTCTCTCTCTTTTTCTTTATTTTTCTCTGAAATGCACGCGTTCACGTCTGTTCGATCACTGACAACTGAGCTCAAAATTAATTCTGTACAAGGCAGAGAACGCTCACACACGCACACACACATACACAATTCCTATACTCATTCACACACACATACACACACAAACACATAAGCCTCTCGCTTATCAGCTAAATTCAAGACGCCGGCCAGTCCACTGAATGTCTGTCGGTGTGTGTGTTTTCTTTTCGTATTCTTTGCTTTGTTTATTTGCTTTGTTTACGCCAAATTCCAGAAAGTGACAGTGGGAGCAGGAGAGAGCGAGACAGAGAGAGAGAGAGTGCATGCATACAGTGCATACTTGAATAATAATTCACACACTCAGCAAAAACAAAGTTACATTGAAAATTTCTTATATTTATTGGATTTTAATTCGTATTTTAATAATTAAATTTTGAGCGACTGAGAAAATCTTTGAAATTACAGTGCGTCATTTAAATGTTCGCACATCCTGCTATATATTAAAGATTAGGAATTTAATTGAGTATATTTCTTTGTTTATAATAATTCTACAGTGCGAACTTTAAGTATGCGAACATCCTGCTAAAAATGTAAATAAATGCCAGAAAGATTAAAAATGTTTCCAGATTATTTGATTATTAGGAGTCTCCAATTTAAAAAAATTGTTAATTTTAAATTATTAAATTGTTTCAATTTTATTTTATTAATTTTCAAAGAAAATATGTACATTGTTTTAATTAAAAATTGTAAATTAACATCAACTAATGGATAATTGCTTATGCTAGCTTATAAGTCTATAGTTTATACTGAGACTAATATATTGATTGCACATTTCCGGCCCAAGACTTCTAATATTTATCACAATTCGCATCTGATAACTAAGAGATACGATGTAAGCTATATATAGTAAGTAACGATAAGATATATTTAGATGTAAATGTATAAAAGGGAATTTGGGGGGCAGAGGGAAAGGCAATGATATGCTGACTCCAAAGAGGCAGCTATTGCGTTATCAGTTGCCATTTCCCTCGATTATTAAATTAAAACTTATCTATAAATATTATAATCCTAAGTCGACTTAAAATTAAATCATTTAAAATTGCACCTCGTGGTTTGGCAAGAATCGTAAAAATATTGCACTTGTTTGGATCAAGTTAACTAAGCTAAATGGAAGTCTTTCATTAGATTCAGTTTCGGATTCTATATAGATATTGCACGTGTCTGAATACTAGAGCTGATAAGCTATCGGTATTAGTCCTAATCGATAGTTTAAGAGAAAAATCAGTAGTTAGTCAATATAAATGTGACAAGAAACGAGCTTAAAAATAACTGAAAAAAACTCCAAACTATCGATAGTTTAATTTACTATCGGTTCGGTTTATCGAAAGTGCAAATAATTTGAATCGATAGTAATGGAATAAATACAAATAGTGGTGGAAAATTGTGACAGTTTAACATCTCGATAGTAATGGGAAGAGTTTAAAATTCGATATATCGATAGTGATGCTAAAATTGAAAAATGGGTGTTATCTTTAGTGTTGTGTCGATAGTTTGTCAGCTCTACCTAATACTATTACTAAGTTTTCCGTATCATCTTGTAGAGCACGGAGTGCGTTTCAATGCTCTCCGCGCCCGACTCCCACATGTCCTCGGCATTTGTCTCCTCGTCGGAGGAGCCGCAACAGGTGCTGTGACCCCGACGCTGATCATCCTCGGAGGAGTACGATGACATCGTTGTGGTGCTGCCGCGCACATGAAGGTCATTCGATTGGGAGCGAGTTAGGGTCTTATCCGACTCGGCGTCGCTCAGATCCTGTCCAGGATTACCCGGGGAGACCATGTGCTCCAGATCCTCAAAGCGATCGGCGTCCAATTCCAAGCGATTGGCATTGCCATTGCCGTTGGCATTAGCATTGATCGCCTCCTCCTCGTTATCCTCGATGGTGTCCACGCGAATGATCTGTCCACGTCCCGACATCATCTTAAAATTGTAGCGATCGTAGACATTGCGTTTGTACAGCTCCGTGGAATCGGTGCTCATGTAGCCACTGTCCAACTGCCCGAATCTCTGCTCATAGTAATGCTGACTGCCCGGTGGCAGTGCGGCCCTTGGCGGATGCACTGCATCCTCAATGATGGAGGCAATGCCGTCGTCCGACTCGAGAAAACCCGCTGAGTTCTTGGTGCCGTAAGTGGGCGCGGGACTTTGGCTGGGACTGAATTTGTTGGCCGCCATCGTGACGAACTTGCGCCAGGCATTCTTCAGATCCTTGGCCTTCTTGGCCCGATCCTTCAGTCCAATGGCGATCTGCATACCCGCCGTCAGCTGTGCCGGCTCAATTTCACAGCGATAGACGGTCTGAATGTTCCCACTCGACTGGGAACTGGCTGACTGGGAGCTGGCTCGCTGGGGATAGGCGATGCCCACGGGAACCCCCGCATTGCGATAGAGTTCCTTGGTGCGTTCAGAGAGTTGGCTGCTGCTGCGATTCGAGCGCGAGCTGATCGACAAGGCATCGAACTGATTGAGATCGTGATCCTTTTTCGTATTAACGTTGTGGTTGTTGTTGCTGTTGTTGTTGTTGCTGTTGTTATTGCTCTCCAGTTGAGCTGCCTCCTTGGCGGACGGCTCCAAGTCCTGCTCGTTCTCCTGGTTCTCCTCCCGCTCGCCCTTCTGCGACTTGCGCCTATTCAGATACTTGTTGAGACTGTAATCGTTGCGCAGACTGTGCATCTTTGTGCCGTAGAGTCCTTCCAGCTCGGATTCCTTTTGATCCAATCCCTTGGTTTTATGGGCTTCTGTTCTCGCTGAGATCACGCTGGACATGGTGTTGTTGCAGGAGTTCTCCACGCTCTCCGACACGCCCGTCAGCTCCGTGATCTCGCTCTGCACGCTGTAGTTGTCCTCCTCTAGACGTTGTGTGGGGTTGGGCGAGGGGCTGGGCGATGGAGGCGGTGGGGGCAAGGGACGCTTGCTCTGCACCAGAGGTGCACAGAAGTGCTGCTTGGACTGGGACTGGGACTGGGACTTGGCGAGTGGCTCCCGCCGCGCTGGCGACTTTTGCTGCTCCGAGGAAATGGTGATCGTGGTCTTCGATCGGCTCACATCGACCACCGAGTGTGTGGGAGACGAGGACTGCATGCCCCGTTGTCTTCGCGAATGCTTCGCCTCCAGCGTGAGAATACGTCCCTGATCCTCCGCTCCAGATCTCTCCGGAGTCTCGGCCTTGTAGTGATCCTGCAGCGCCAGAGGCGACTCGTAAATCTCCCGCAGATTGCGGAAGGAATTGCTGGAGCGCAGGATAAAAGAAGCTGTGCGTGGCTTGCCGCTCTCCTGACTCAGATCGGGCAGAGAATTGATCTGATCGACATACGGATCGTACTGATCGCTGTTCGACTGACGTCCCTGATTCTCCCAGGCATTGATGTCACAGAAACTCTGCTTCTTCGGCTTCCTGTCCAGCGTATCCGGCTCGAACTGATCGCTGTCTGTGCGCTCGAGATCGGAGGGAGGTTCGTGCTCCACCTCGATCGTCATGCTGCCACGAAAGGGCGTATCGTACTTGATCCTGGCCGCCACCTCCTTGTGACGCTGTGCCTGATTGTGATTGTGATGATGTTGGGAGTGACGATTCTTCTTTAGGTCACCCTCCTTGCGAAATCCATTCAGGCGATCGTAGACCGTGTGACTGATCTCCATTTCCTCCTCGAGCGGCAGTGCTGTACTGAGACTGGGACTCAACTGGGAGCTCACATCGGACGAGGGCGAGCTGGAGGAGTGCGAACTCTTGCGCTTGCTCGGCTCCAGACGCTCCAGGCTGTCCGTCTCGTAGTCCACGATCAGATACTGCGGCGACTTGCGTCTGTAGATGGGCGAGTCCGGTTGGAATTGCTTCAGCGACTTGCGACTGAGGGAACTGTAGTCGGGTGTGGGAACCGAGGGAATGCTGCTCTGTGTGCTGCTGTAGATCTCCTTGATCTTCTTCTCCATGGTGCTGTCGTAGTCCGGCGTGGGAATGTGTGCTGCATATTCCCGCTTCAGCGAATCATAAATGATATCCGTGGGCTTCATATTTCGCAGCATATTGTAATGCTGGCGATCGAAGGAGTTGAGCGAAGTGGGCGTCGAGTTCGCGGCTGCAAACTGATCCAGGACTTCGCTGCGCTTCCTCAGCGACTTGGAGCGACTCGAGGTGCTGCGCAGGGAGCCGGTTGGAGTGTCCGCCAGCATGAACTTGGGATTGTTGTAGATCTCCCCGCCCGTCTCCGCAAAGCCGTAGACATTGGCCGTGTAGGCCGAATAACTACCGTAGGCATTATTATTTGGAGGGGTTTTGGGCTTAACCGGCTCCGGACTGGACTTGGACTTGGTTAGCCTGGACTGCGACTGCTCCGAGTGTAATCTCTTCTCCTGCTCCTGTTTCGATTGTTGGTTTGGTGGCGGCGGTGGACGTTCTTTGGGCGCCGAAATCTCCCTTCGCAGCGAGGAGTTGGAGCTCTTGGTGGGGGAACCTTGCTTGGCAGCCTTTGGCGAGACTCCAGTCTTTTCAGCGGAGTTGGAGCCGGAGCCGGAGCTGGAAGTGGAACTGGAGCTGACCTCCGAGTTGGGCACACTCTGCAGCCACTGCTCGATGCTGTTGCGCTTATCGCCCAGACTCTTGGCCTGCAGATTCTCCTGCAGCGGCACATTGTACATGGTCGAGGAGGAGGCGGAATTGGACTCCAGTGGCTGCTCCTCGGGAATGATGTTCAGCGAAGGCTGGTAGCGCTTCGTGGCCATCTTGTACTTGGCTATGGCAATCACCTCGCGAATCTTTTGCAGAAATTCAATGGCAGCTTGCGGCGGTTCCTGAGAGTAAAGGGAATAACTAAGTTAATGACTAAACGAATTCCGAACAATATTGGAAGAATTGCAAGAAAAATCATGACAAAGGATGACTTAGACTAAAGTTTGAAAAAAATACCAATATTTTCGATCTTAAAATTTGACTGAGTTCAAAATTTCCAAAATTGGGAAATCAAAAATCGTATTTCAAGCAGATATAAGCCATCTCATAAATTGAACCTAATTCATGGACATTTTGGCATCAATGGAAAGGTCATTGCAATTCCGTTTGAATGATACAAAACTTTCCTTCACCCATTAAATACCTATTGAAAATTTTGAATTTTTTAAAAGGTCTATTTTTTTTAATTTTTTCCTCGATTTAAAAAAAAAAATGTTTTGATGCAATACAATTTTTCAAACAATTATAATAGTGACTGCAAAAAAAATTTTCAAAAATCTCTTCGCTAGTATTTTTAATAATTTTTTGAAAACTGCAAGAAATTACTATTTTAACCCCCCTTTTTCTACTTTTCTACTTTAAAAAATACTAGCGAAGAGATTTTTTAATATTTTTTTTTGCAGTCGTTTTTAGAATTGGTTGAAGAATTTTTTTTGCATTAAAACATTTTTTTTTTTAAATTAAAAAATAACTCTTGCTTTTTATTTTTATTGAAAAAATCAGAAAAAAAGTGTTATTTTTCAACTTTAATTAAAAAATGAATTTCAACGATTATTTTTGACTTTTTAAATAAATATTAATAATAATTGTTATTTCGTAACTTTAACATAACAAATTTGAATAATTGTTAATTTGCTATTATTATTTTAAAAATTATAACTAGTAACTAACTTACCGCCAGTAGATGTGGCTCAAAGTAGGCGGGATTGAAGTAGAGCTTCTTGCGCACATTCCCATTGACCATGGCTCGCAGATTCTCGAGCTTCTCCTCGCTCATCAGATCCTCAATGACGGCCACATTCTCCTTGGGCCGACACTCGTTCTCCTGCAGAAAGTCGTCCGTGTCATGGGCGGGATTCTCCGAGAGTTGCGGCGATTTGTTGCTGGCCATGCTCAGCTGTGGATGCACCAGAACCGAAACCGAAGTCTGTCCACGTAGAATCAGATCATTCTAGTCTATAAAGCCAGAGTAAAAGCCTAAAAAGAGACTTACCTTGATCTTCTCCTCCATTTCGCACTCGGAATTCGAGTTGGAAATATCGCTGGCGAATCCCGAATTGTGTTCCCGTTCCCCGAGCTGGGGAAAGTGTTGCAGCAGGGGATTGTTCTTGACTATGCCCATGCCATCATCCTTTAAGCTGGCCAAGCTGCCGCGTGTTCCAGCCTCATTGCCATTGCCCATGTCTAGACCCATGCTGTTGGCCGAGTAAATGCTGCCCACCCTGCTGAAGGGTGCTCCGAACGTCACCTGATCGTTCTTCGGATAGTTTATCTCATTGGCCAGATTGTCCAGCGAGTGGCGGGAACTGTGACCTCGTCCTCGACCCTTGCGCTTCTTCATGAACAGATAAAGGAACACGGAGGCGACATAGATGAGGCCCAGCAGGAGACTGCAGATGCCAATGACGACATATTCCCGCATCGTCATCCCATCCGAGGTGGAGGCCAGTGTCGTCGAATTGGCCGGCTGGAAAAACACCTCCGGCACATCTAAAGAAGTTAAATGATTTTAATTAGTTGATTCAAAATTATCTCTTGTTTTTATAGTTTTGTGATATAAAAAAAAAGGGGGAAAGGCTATAGTCGAACTCCCGACTATAGGATACCTGTTACTTATTTAAATATATTTAAAATATTTAGTATTGCCTGCTTTTAGGAGCTTACATTGAATAAAAGCTTTATTCAGCCATTATAACCTATCAATTTGTCCGATCTTTTTACGATTTAGTAGGATGATAGGTAATAATAGTAGTTAGCATTAATTAGTAAAAAATCCTAATACCTTGAAAACTGTGCGTTTGGTGGCTTTTCGCGATTAACGGAGGGGCAATCTACGCCCTTACACGGACGGACGGACATACGAATATAGGGACATGGCTATATCGACTCGGCTGTTGACAACAACCCTATTAGAGTCTACCTAAGTTTAGAGCAGCTGCTGCTCCCGGAGCCACTGCGTGCCCATCGCTGCTATATAGTGTCGGAGATGCTTCCTTCTCTGTGTTACATACATTGCAACGAATACAATATACCCTTTTACTTATTTTTTAAGTAACGGGTAAAAAAATTAAAGATAAACAAATAATGAAAACAAAACAAAAATAAATAAATAAAAAGAATTACTTACTGTGTGAGTATTTTACAGGACTGCCATTGACGCGAAATGCAACGCAGGGGGAATGCACATTTTTGGGCGTCATCAAAGTATCTATAAGAAATTTAATTTGATTTTAGTTATTAGATAAATAAAATTTATTCAATGTCAACTTCAAAAAGTCGACAAAAAGAATTAATTGATCAGATAAAAATTAATGTGGATATTTAAAAGAAATATTTTTGTTTCAATTTTCAATCTCACCTTTCTGGCTGATATTCAGGGCGACCGTCATGTCCCGGCACACCAAATGGACCACAATGAGGCGTCCCTGCATCTTCTGTCGGAGATCGGCGTCTCCGAGCCACTTGATGAAGTTGCGACCCTCGTCGCGGAACATGCGAAATGGATAATCGGTGTCAATGGGATTGCGCAGATCTGACCAACCGTTTGAGCCCAGATATTGGGCGCCCGTTACCGCACAAACGGGAGTGTGAATGTCTAGGAAATAAGAAACAATTAGAGAGATTTATGCTAATGTAGGAAGTGGAGGTTACTTACTGGGAAAACTGATTTCTCTGCTCGGATAAATGATTTGGCCGCGCAGTGGCAAAAACACAAATGGAATTTTCTCTGACGATGAGCCGCTGACAAATGGTGAGAGAGAGCATTCTGTAAAAAAAACAACAACATAAACAATTGACCTCAATGAGAAAGTCTCGCATTATGATTATGGTCAAAATATCTAATGTTTATACTTAAACTTCAACTGTGATAACATCAACAACGACTTCAAGTCGAACTCCGATTGCGACGCTTATCAATTGAGACGTGTTTTTCTTTTGCTTTTTCTGTTTTATATTTCCAACAAAACAATTTCAAATACTTCGTTTTGTTTTTTCCGAAAATATAAAAAACCCTCTTACTTTCAGTCCGATTGTTATTGTTGTTATTGTATCGTTACTTGCCAGCGAAAGTTTGCTACAAATATTTTCCTTTCATAAAAAAATGTGCTGGCAACGCGAAATGATATGTTCAATAATGCCAAATTGTTGTCATAATTCAAAAAGGTTGTGTAGCTACCTTATGTTGTTATTTTTACACGTTTTATGTTTATAAATAAATGTGTAGGGTGTCATAACTTTATTGCCAGATAGACAGAATAACCTTTTTTGTTTGTTAAACTTTGTGCACGAGATTAAAATTAATTAAGAAAATTAATTAAAGAGATAATATTATTTATACTTTCCTTTTTTTTGTTAAAGATCATTGATAAATGAAATAAATAGACAATAAATAAAGAGTGTTTCTAAGAGCAAAATGAAGATCTCTTAATTTTTTCAGCGATAATTGATATTGATTACCAAATTTTGAGTTCAGTTTTTTCAGATATGCTGCAATTATTGATGCTTAGCTCGGAAATCGATGAAACTGTGTGAAGCCAATAGGCAAAGATCATTTAGAAATGAATGTTAAGTTAATTAGCTGAAGAACAGCTTTCACTATTTGTGTTTAGTATTTCAAAAATAGTCTAATACTTTCCTTATATAATTTGCTAAAGCAGAGCAACTAAAAGTCGGTTTCAATTTGTCAAATTTGTCAGCCCTTTTTTTTGTGTAGCTTTTGTCGCGTTGTTTGCGTCACGTTTCGTTTTCATTCTGCAATTTCATTGATGGTGGGAGTGTAAGGAGGGGAAATTTAAGCCTTGCACAAATTTGTTATTATTATTACAGCATTTCTTTTTGCGCGTTGGAAGAAATAGTTGAGCAACAATTGTGGAACCAAGTGGCAGGCAGAAGTGGCAGCAGACAATAGATGTTGCCACCAAATTGTGGCGACTGTTGTAACAACAGCGACAGCGACTCTCACATGTGGGAAAATTTCCCAGGCAGACAGACAGACAGACGGACAGACAGAGCCATGAAATGGAGCACGAAGCGACGCGAATTTCTGGCCAATTTCTGGTTGAAATTGTAGTTGAAGCGAATTGGTTGACTAATTATTCCGGCTGGAAAGAAAACGCTTCCGCAGCTTTATTGTCAAAGATACCCGAATATTTGTTGTAAAAATAAAAAAAAAAAACATGGAAAAATATATAAAATTAAAAAGTTTTAAACTAAATTTAAAGAAAATTTTGATGCAAAATTTAGTAAAAAATTTTAGAGCACAAATATTGAGAAATTTAAATGTGAGAAAATATCCAGAGTAAAATTTTTTGGAATATCTATTAATTATTAATTTGATTGAATATGATTTCATATAGTGACACATATTTTTGATTTATTTCTGCAATGTTTTAATAATTATAAAATGTTTTAAGTAAAATTAAATACGAATAGATTTCTTCTGAGGGTTTTTCTCAACTTAGTAAAGTTTTTCAGAACACAAATATTAAAAAATTTAAATGAGAGAAAATATACAGAGTACAAATTTTTGGAATATCTATTAATTATAAATTTGATTGAATATGATTTCATATAGTAATATATATTTTTGATTCATTTCGAATACAATGTTTTAATAAGATTTAAATTTTTCAAACAAATTCAAATACAAATGAATTGTCAGCTTACCGTGTATGTCATCCACACAGATGCCCAGATCCTCGCGATAGGCCCTCAAATATGGCAAGCAACGGCAGCTGCAGCCCCCCTCGTCCATTTCCCCATCTTGGCCCAGGTTCTGGCCCTGCCCCTGGGCACGTTGCAGCTTCATGCGACGCGTTAAGAGCTCTAATCTGCCGCCAGCCAATGAGGCTGAGGCTTGACCCAGTCCATCAGCATCTGCGTAAATAAATACAAACACACACATAAGAGACAAGAGACAAACAAAACACACAGATTATAAACACGTTAAGTGGCAAACAAATTTCCATATTAATCGTGCAACTTACCGTTGCCGGCTTCGTTGCCGTTGCCGTTGCCCAGACGCACCACAGCCGCCGTGCCACTCGATAAACCGATGCAGGTGTCCGCATTGCAACTGCCACCACCGCCCAGACCGACTCCAAGTCCAACTCCGTCTTCAACTCCAACTCCGAGACCAAGACGAAGACCTGCAGAAAGAGAAAACGGTAAGTCATCATCTGGAAGGGGGCAGGAGAACTGAGATCTGAGAACTGAGCCTGATTGATTTAAGCCGTCACAACAGAACGCGCCAAGTCTATAGAAAACCAACAGTGTTAATTGATATTTGGCAAGCCAAAGATTTGATACCCTTACCATTTAAATGTATTAAAAATGCATTAGAAAAAAGAATTAAAAAATATATAAATAAATAAACTTCAATGTGTGAATTTATAAAATTTAAATTTACTAATTAGATTTAATATTATACATTCTCTCTAATTTTGTAAATAAATAAATAAATAAATTTACTAATAATATTATATATATAATAGAAAAAAATAAAAAAAAATCAATAAACTTAAATGTGTGTTCATTGTTTTTGTTTAATTTAATGTACTTTTTAATCTAAAATAAAAATTGTAAATTCTTTCAAGTAAAAAATAAGAAATGAGTACTTATATTAATATAAATTTAAATTATTGTTTTATATAGTATATTGGATCTTTAAAAACTAACAGACACTGAAGATTTTATATATAATTTTTTTTAAATAAACTAAAGTTTGCTTACTGTTTTACATCATTAAATAAACTTTATTGTTAATTTAATAACACAATATATTTTATTTTTTTTAATTGAAAGTTATTTAAAATATTGCATTTTGAAAAACAAAAAAAGGATATAAATTTCGACCAATTCTTTAACTTTCAACTTTTATCATTTAATTAACTCTTTTACATTCCTTGCAAGATCGGACTAGCAAAAAATGGATGACGAAATTATTTGTGAAGTTTAATTTTAACTAGTTTGTTTTAATATGTTGAATGTTCATTTTCATAATAAATATATTTACATTTTTTAATTTTTCTCCTACTTATTAATGGTATTTAATATACCCGCTGTCAGGTTATAAGTAAGATAGAAAAGAAGAAAATCACTTTGCGCTCAGTTCAGTTGAGCTCATCAAGCGGCTCTGCGACTAATAAGCTAACCATACTGGAAATTAATGCTGCTGTCAACGGTTTAAACATGCCACACAGTCTCCACTTGGAAGGGGAGAAGTCAGGGGAGAATTCAGAGGGAATCTGGAGAGGGAAACTCACCACTCGTATAGAAGATATCGCCATCGTGATGCCTTGTCAGATTGATTAGCTGTCCGTTGGATTGCTGCAGATCCTCTAACAGTAAATTCGCTGGCATTAAATCCTCAAGTTGATTTCTCTTATTGTCTCTGATCTGCTTCTTCTTCTTCGTCTCGTTGTCTTCAGTTCTTCTTCTTCTCAGTCTCCTGCTGCTGTTGTTGTTGTGGCTGTTGATGTTGTTGTTGTTGTCTGTGGCAGCAACATAGAGAGCTGCCCTCGTGGCTGCCAAGGAGGTGGCGCCATTGACCTCGGCGCCACCAATTGTTGCCGCTACAGCTGCAGCAGTGGGCGCTGTGGGTGCAGTGGGCGTGGCTGTGCAATACTGCAGCAGCAGCAACAGCAGCAGCGGGAGGTGGAGGTGCAGGGGCAGGGGCTGCTCGCATGGGGGTGAGGAGCCAAGGGAAAAGCCAACTTTGGTGCGCCGCATTTTAGCAAGAGCAACATTGCTAATGCATGAGGAGCACAAGTTGCCACAATTTTGACAGTTTCAATAATCTGAAAATAAAATTAAAACAATGCAAATATTAAAAAAATTGAAAAAAAAATGTAATCGAAAAAATATCTTTAAAATTGACGATAGACTTGAATTTGTTGGGGTTTTTTTTTGATTACTTTAACTAAAAAATAGATTGAAATATTTAAAAAACAAATATTTATTAAATTATAAAAAATATGGAAACTTGAATGTGATTTTATTGGTTTGCTTTAATTTAAATTACTTTTAAACAGTTAAATATATAATTTAATTTAATTTAAAAAAGTTAATAAATAAATAATAAAAAATATATTCAGTCGAACTTCCCTAACTCGAATCACCATTCTCCAAAGAAAAGGTTTGAGTTATGGAGATATTCGATTTATAGAGTTATTTTTCTTAAGTTTATTAATATAGCTGCCAATAATTTAGCTCGAGTTAGAGAGAAATTCGAGTTATAGAACTTCGAGTTATGGCAGTTCAACTGTATCCCAAAAATTGACTGCACCAAAAAAACATGAAATTATTATGATTTTATTGCATTTCCTTAACTAAAAAACCTTTGATAATTTTAAAATAAAATTCTGCTAAAAAATACTATAATATATATTGCATAAAAAAAGGTAACTTTAATTTAAAATACTGTAAAGCATTTAAATTTTTTAAAAAATAATCATAATCTAGCATTTTAAGTAAAGCTAAACTGTCAACACTGCTAAGGAGTCACAGCATCGACCTCGTCGCGATGTTGGCGATGATGATGACTGATGAATCTCTGGCAAAACGAGTACAGCAACAAAAATAGAAAAACATTTAAGCCTTAAATACATGTTGGCAGTGGCAAGAGAAAACGCGCGCGACTAATTAAAAACAAATCCAAAACGCAACAACGCGAAAAAAAACAAGCAAGAAAAACAAATGCGAATATGAAAAGATTTCCCCACTGACTTTGTCTGTCCAAACACACTTATTTACACATACATACACACACACACACTCGCAACACACACTTTAAAAGATATTTAGCTTCGGCGTTGACATTCTTTAAGTTGGCGCTTAATGAGGCAAAAATTGTTGGTGTCCATTTTTGTAAATGGAGCAGCATCTACGCCAACTTGTTGTTGTTTCAGTTTAAATACCCTATCCAGCGGGTACTTAAATGTTATCATACAGAACGTAACGCATTAAAATATTAGTATTACTTCGCTTAATGATTTGTTGTATAATAATATTTATACTTTTGAAGATGTTTTAATTAAACTCGGCAATTTCTAGATATGCTCAAACAATCATCATCACCATTTTCTTTAGTTCTTGTTTACGAATTGCTGATCATTTTGCAACGAATTTATGTGGCAATCAAAGTAGAATTCAATAACGATAAGTTAAAGTGCCAGAGAAAAAGGAGAAGAAGTGTATTTAGTGCTCAGCATAAAGATGATATTGTTGCCAACTTGTTGCTAGCTGTTGCTATTTTGTTGCAGTTGTCGTTTGTGGCTAACGGACAACATTTAAACAAATGTTGCAATTAAAACTCGTTCTGCCAGCAAATGTATACTTATAAACCAAGGCACACCAAATACACACACTCAAAAGAGGGGTGGGGGAATTACTTATAGCTGTTGGCAATGGGGAGTTGGAAGTTGCGAGTTGGAAAATGGAAATGCGTTGCCTGGGAACATGCTGCGTGTGTATATGAATGTGCCACAGTTGTGGCCAGGTTAGTACCGTTACCAAAATGCGCGCTGCAGTTATGCTAGCTTAATCTACATACACATACACACAGTGAGAGAGTTAAGTATATAGTCAAGTGTGTTTATACCGCTAATCAGTTGCACTTTAGCTGCTTGACAGCGTTTTCTAAATTTACATAAATATTTCACACAACAACAACAACAACAACAAAATAAAATTATTGGGGACTTCTAACTGTTAGTTATACTTAGGTTTATATTCACAAAGAAGAACAGCAAAGTGGAAACAATCATTATGCCCAAGAATGAGAAGAAAGCGATAAAAGCAACAGTTTGCGGCCTAATTTGAAAGTAAAATTTCCGAAAAATTGAATGAGCGGCCGCGTCGAGTTCGTTGCCTAAGTCTTTTGATTTGGATTTTGATTATTTGATTGAGCAGTGAACACATAAACAGCATCAGCATCAGTCATCGCACTAAAGTCGTTTATACAGTTAGCTGGCATCAAAGCCACAACAATATGTTTTGTTTTGTTGTTTATTTTATTATTATTATCGATTTTGATTTGTGACTTTTGGTTAAGCCAATAGTTTGTCTCAATCGCAGTCTCATTTGAAGTTTTCAGCTTTGTGTCTCTGCATTTTGAAACAATTTAATGACATTAATGACCTGATTTCCAACTGTTTCTTTTTATTTATTTTTTTATTTTATTTTTAGCTGCAACTGTTACAAATAAATATGTAGAGCTTACAAAAAAAGACAAATAAATAAAGCTGATGCTGCAGATGAAGGTGATGGGATTTTGATGATTGTGCTCAATGATTTGCTGGGAAAACTGTTGCCCAGGTCGAGACTTTTTTGCATTCGACTAAACTCAATTAACAGGTAATTGAACTTTGTGCAGACAGACAGAAAGAGAGAGAGACTGAGGAGGGTAGATGCATATATAGATGTGTGTCGGTGTTGTCATCTTTTGATAAGCAAAAAAAAAGTTATTTAAATCTAAAAAAAAATATGAATACAAATTTATATTTTTTTTTAATTATAATGAAATAATAAGAGCAAGTAGATCTTACATATTTTAAAAATAAAAATATAAAAAAATATATTCTTATTTGGAAATTAATTATTTTTTTTACTTTAAAAATAAAAATATAAAAAAATATATTCTTTTTTGGAAATTATTTACTTTAAAATTGCTTTGAAAAATAAAATTTGTTTAGCTTTATTATACTTGATACCTATTTAGAAATGTTTCAAAAGTGCAACAAAACAAAGGGATTCTAAATTCATGCGCAGCTTTTTATTTAATTTTATTTAAAATTTGTTTGAAATGTCTAAATGACTTTAGTTTCTATTATATTATCATCACTGTATCTTTTTGTAAACACATTTTTAAGTTAGACAGAATTTCTACTGTCCCTATTTTGGATTTTTTTTCGCTAAAAAGATGTCTAAAAATCGCCAGTTGTGGCAGCACTGATGTGAGCAACTTGCTGCATGCCACCAGTCATGTATATATGTATGTTTGAATGTATGTATGTATGTTTGTAGTATATGTTCATGCACGTTCATTAATTATTAGGCAACACGATATGGCGTTAGCTCGACTTTGGCTTTGGCTTTAGCTTTAGCTTTTTAGCGTTGGCCATTGCACATTGTTCTAAGTCTGCGCATAATAATAAATTTATGCATTGCCCCAACGCATTGTAACCTGCGGCATGTGGCACGCAGATGCACCACCATCAGGTGCACCACCTCATCTCTTGTTGTTGCTGTTGTTGTTATTATTATTCTCGTTGTTGTTGTTGTTGCTGTTGTTGTCTATTGTCTGCTTTCGAGTGCAGTCGACGTCACACTCGGCGTGTTCTTAACACTTAGAACGAACACACACAGCACACAGAGCAGAAGAGAAGCTGCCTTTCCTCATTTCATCAGTGCTTTCCTCACTCCCTATCTACACTCAGAAAAAAATATCAAGACTTTTGTACTTAAACAGGGGATATTCAAGTACAAAGGAAATCACTAACTGACGGAGTTGGGATTTTCTAAAGATGAGAACAAAAATCTTACTTTGAGTTCGATTTTTTTTGGATATTTTTATTTTTGAGATTATTTAAAGTCTGTAAAATATCGGTTCATACTAATTAGTTTAAGGGCACACAAATCTAGAACTTAAATAAATTATATAAAATCCGCGACAAATAACAAGTTGAAATACCATTTAATATTAGTGCCTTTTTTGTGCTATAATTAGTTGATTATTAATTAGTTGAGATTAATTATAATTCGCAAGAATGAAAAATAAAACTTATACAGATTGTTTTATACATAATTCAACAATTTAAAAATTTGATGAGTTTATTTGAGTATGGCATATTTTTCTGAGTGTATATTTCGCTCTCAGCATACAGACATATGTACATACATATGTTATGTAGTATGTATAATAACAAATTTGAAATTTATTCAACATCATCCATTGTTGTGGCCAGAGAAGCGCATCATTTGTGCTTTAATGTGCTTTAATGTGTACTTATGCTTATGTTTATGCTTTTTGGCCAGGCCAACAACAGGCAACAGACAACAGGCAACTGGCAACTGGCAAGGGCCTGGCCAGCAAACGGTCTTTTTAAAATAGAAAAATAGTTGTTAAAACTAAATTACGACAGTGCACTGAACGCTACTCCCAACTCTTAAAGCCCAACTTCAAGTTAATCTCCAGTCGAGTGGTCAGCAGATTGGCCATTGACCATTTTTCCATTTGGTGTTAGATCTCTTAACGCTTTTGGCGAGCACACTATGATATCTGGCCTGCCTTCTGTTTTACTTTTTTCGGCAAATTACTTTCACCTCAAGACAGCGGCCTGATCTCTTTTATTTTTCAAAGGTGCCTGCCCAGTGACCTAAACTCAATGGTCTGATAAGCTTAATCTCATTCCATTTCCATTCCAAATGCCCAGCAAGGGCAGCCCACAAAATGCAAATGCAAATGGAAATGGTAGTAGATTGGGAAATGGGAATGGGAGTGCAAAAAAGAAAAATAAGAATAAACAAAAAAGAACGCTGGAGTTCAGGTGATCGACCGCTAAATGCCTAGTATTCGTAAATTTCAACATACAGTGATTGAAAAAGTATTTGAAAACTTCAGTCATGTTGACATATTAAGCCAATTATATAATAATATATAATCTAATATAAAAAGCTTCCCTTTATTTTCTTCAATTTAAAAGCATTGCTAAATGGATATATTTAGTAAAAACTATGAATCTAAAAAATTATTTTTTCCGAAACTATTTCTAAAATACAAAAAAAATATAAGTTATTTTAAAACATTTACTTCAGTTTGATTAAATTTTTTTAATTATAATCTTTCCATATTTTTAAACAAAAAAACAACAAATAAGAGAATATAGTTAATGTTCTAATTATTATCTAACAGAAAAAGCAAAACTAAAAATTTAATAAAAGGTCGGAAAAACAAGAAACTCTTGGTTTAAAATTATTATGACTATTCTTTATTTAAAATTTATTGTTTTTTGTTTATTAATCGATCGAAATGTTGTATGTAAGCGTCCATTAAATAACAATCATTCAGTAATCCAAATCTCAACTCTTTAACTTTAAAATTGTCCTGGTTATTTTTATTTTATATGCAAAGGATATATATATATATCTCAACATTGTCATTAACACATACCTATTAGGGTACTGGGCTTAAGACTTCCTCGCTTTCTTAACGTTTTGTTTGGGGCTCAAGGAAATGCAAATTTGACCTGTTGTTGAGTACTCACAGTCTGCTTACAGTTCCGGCCAATGAATAAATTAACACCTTGAAGCTTGCACAAAATTGCAGCCAAGTTAACAAGTTGTTAACGATAGAACAAAGTGTTGAATTTTTAGCACTTGATTTGGTTTTTTATTTTCATATTATTTTCATTATACTTCTTGTTATTTTAATAATTTTTTGGTTTTGTTTAAGACACGATTTGCACACACAGCTGATGTTGTTATTTGTTTTTGTAATTTTTTATGTACTTCACTTTTCATTTACACATTTTTCACATTTTGCACATTTCTTTTCGTATACGAAAACACGACAAGAGCATTAATTAGAAATTATGTTTATGATATTTTTGCGTTGCAAAGAAAGTAAAGTGAAATAACGTTTGATTTGATTTTTGCTCGCCGACGCTTTTCTTTTTTTTATATATATTTTGTGACCAAAAAAAACTCAGTTTCAGTTGCAAACTCAATTTCAATTTGTTGTTGTTTTTTTCTTTTATTTTTTGGGAGCCGCTGGCACGTCTATCAAGGTCGCCGTCATCGAAGCGACTGCGGCTCTAGACTCAAATTGAGGCGACTGAGACTCTGGAAACGGTTTCAAGAGACTCTCAAGTCTTAAGCTGAGGAAGTCGGCGAAAACTTTGTTTGGTGTCGATCTCTCAAACGAGTTTTTCTTCAGCTTTTTCTTCTCTTCGCCCATTTCTTTAACGCTCTTATAACTCGAAAGTATAAGTTATTTTCTTGTGTGTTTTGACAAATTGTATAAGAAATGTTTTGATGTGTGAATTGTGAGCTCTTTTCAAGCACATTAATTACCATCGATGTCGCTTAAATCAAGTATACGCCGCGTGTGCGTGTTTGCTTTTAAAAGAATTGACAATAATGAACATGAAGATGATGATGATGATGATGATAATGTTGATGATGATGATGTTGATGTACCGTTCAACTGACATCGCGTGCCATGTCCAAAAGTAACGGCTCTCCGAGCAGGAAGAGATTCTTTTAAAACTAATGGAACAACTTTGCATCCTCGTGCACGTGCCAAAAATCTGAGAAGGAGAATGAGACGGAGACTGTGACTGAGAGGAGAAAGAGAGGGCATGATAAATCTTAAAGCTGCCCCATTGTTGCAGTTGTTTAGACTACAAAGACTTTGCCGCATTTTCTTTTGGCCCAATTTGATAAGAGTACGTGCATCATTTGTCATTTGTTCAACTTGTAATTTATATCAATTTTCTCACTTTACTTTGTCAGTCACACTCGAGAGCGTTGAGCATTTATTGTGATTGTAATTGTGGCGAATGCAACTAGAACAAGTGAAAACGTTGAAAGACAACAAATAAGTACTGTAACTAATACTGTAATTATACTTAAATGCTCTTTAATTGAAATCATTTAAAATTATGATAGAACAAACGATAAAAATAAAAAAAAAGACAGAAAACAAAAAAAAAAATGCTAAAATTAAAAGTAATAAAAAATTTTAAGTAATATAATTATATTTAAAATGATGATAAAGCAAAGATATTACAAATATTTAAGTATTAAGAATAATAACAATTAAATAATTTATAAAATTAAATAATTTTTATAATTTTTAAGAAATTTTAAGTAATACAATTATTCTTTAAATGAAGGCAAAGAGATTAAGAATAATTAATTATTAAGAATAATAACAAAAATATAAAAATAAAGTAATTAAATGCATTTAATTAAAATTCAGATACAACTAATAAGCGATACAACTAAATAAAATTCTAAATTTTTAAATAACAATAATGAGTAAATTTAAGTATGAAAATGTAAAAAACATTTAATAACACAAAATAAATAAAATTAAATAAATGTTAATATTGCTCTTAAATTAAAATATACTAATAAGTATATTGATTTAAATTGTAGAAAGTGTTGTTGTCAAAATAAAATAGATAAATATGAAATAGAAGTGCGTGAATCGTTTGAGCATGATTTTGAGTATGAGTGTGAGTGTGAGTACTCAGTTTGAATGAGAGTCGTTGCTCAAAATTACACGGCCAATCTGTTTGACATAACGACAAGTTATGTTGCATATAAGGCGGCATCGCTTTTCGAACGGGCCAAAACACAAATACAAACACAATTACTAACAAACTGGTTTCAATTAAAAAACAGTTAAGTAGCTGCAACAACTGGACGGCAATCTGGCAACTGGCAACTGCCACGCATCGAAATGTTTAACAACCAACAACAAACAACTAAAAAATTGCCATCTCCTTAAGCTGCAACAATCTAGAGTCTAGAGTCTACCAACTTGTGCCTCAGTTAGCCATTGCCATTCCCATTCCAAACTGGGACTGGGCTATAATAATTATGCTTTAGTTGGCGACATATCTACGCATTTTGTGTATATAAACATTAACTATTAACAGCTGCATTTACAGTTCGTTTCATTTTTTTTTTTTATTTATGCTCGCTTTTTTTTCTAGTTTTGTGAAAGTTTTTTGTCTCCACGTAACTAGGCATGGCCAAAAAGCAATTCCGTTAAGACCATCTAAACAATTCTTAAGGCCGTCTTGGTCGTCGTCTTCGATTTTTATGACCTAGTGAGTTTTATCTGGAGTTTGGATTTGGACTGCATTTCACATCTCTTTGTTGTTTACGTATTTGTATATTTGTAACGGGCGTCGATTTGGATCTAAATCGAAGTGCAGTTGCCTCCAGATTCGGCATAAATTTCCACTCTGCACCATCGAATGCAAATCGAATGGGATCGAATGGGATCGAGGGAGATCGAGGCACATCTCTGGATGTGGATCTGGATGCAACAAGAATTGCGTTACCTACACACAATTATCCGCGTATCGGCTGCCGACATGATCCATAAATCTTTAACTGTAAAATACGAAATAAGAATAAACGATTAGGAAAACTAAAGATGGGCAAACTCGACTGTAAAAGACTCTGTAGTAAAAGAGATTAAAATAAATGATTGAATATAATCACTGCGGACGGCAGTCCAGCTAGTGACGAAAGCAGCACGAAGGGTGCGAAGGCGACTAGCATATATACACAGGAAGAATGGAAGATTTGCTATGACTGTCCGATCAGGTCGAGTTATATACCGATCGAAAGGTATCAACTTAACTTACAAATGTGCATACTAAGACTTCCAAAAACTCACCTGGT
>JBAMBJ010002355.1:0-37392 GCA_037043495.1 Drosophila recens | reverse complement strand
AACGGAATTTTTTATGTGTATACTAATATTTAAATCTACATCAGAATATATTTCGGTAATTATTTCTGTATTTATATCTGGATATATTTCTGTATTTATATCTATGAGTATTTATTTCTATCTGTTTCTATCTGTTTCTATCTGTTTCTATCTGTATCTATCTATCTGTATCTATCTATCTATCTATCTATCTATCTATCTATCTATCTATCTATCTATATATATATCTACCTAATTATCCCAATTTCTTCTTATTATAATTGCATTAGAAAATATGTTGTTATTATCAATTATTAATTACGAATCTCAACTATTTGCTTTAACTGAGATTTCTCTCTTCACATACTTGAATATTGCCTCATTTCGTAGTTGGTTTACCTGCATTTTATTCACTTCCCTCTCTCCCTGCCCTTCCCTGAAATTCTGTTGCTATCACGCAGTTGTCAGGGAAATTAATCATGTGAGAAATTCATTTAGTTTGTGAGTGTGGCACGTGGCTGACCAGAAACAACAACAACAATAACAACAGCGTTGCCACATTGCAACAATTTAATAAACAAACCAATAAATGCAAAACATTCACAAGTTTAGGGCTCAAAGCAAATGCATTGACAACAACAACAACAACAGCTTTAACAATGTAAAATCATGATAAGTCAATTTAGTGTCGCCCTCATCTGTTGCCAGGCGAAAGAGAGAGGGAGAGTGGGAGAGAGCGTGTGGCAAGGAGTGTGGCAAGCATATTGCCATAACCATGGGTGGTGGCCAAGACATTTAAGCCTTAAACCGTTAATGCCCAACACACAAATTGTCAATTTCTCGCTGTGTTTGGCGGTGGCACAATACAAATTAACAATTGCACCGCCCGCTGACAGTTGACCTCCCCTCTCCCCTCTCTCCTTAACCCCTCTCCGTCCATCTCTACAACTCTTAATACTCCCCTCTGTGTGTGTGTCTTCTACAAACATTTGCCTTTTGGCAATGCGATTACAATTACATTTCTTTTTCTTGTTGCCTCTTTTCGCTCAGTTACAGTCATGGTAAAAATAATAGAAAGTGTCATTTTGACATTTCAAACAAATTATTTAATTTAACATAGAATACCGTTGTTTTGCTCTTTTTAAAAAGGTATAAAGTCCGAATTATTTAACTAAAAAATTCTATTTTTTTCGTAGTAATTTTAGAAATTATACTTTCTCTTATTTCTTCCATCAACATATCTGCAACTTTATTAAATTATATTTGTATTTATTTTATTTGCTGTTGTTGTTGTTGTTGACTGCATAATTAAGCAGCTTGATTTGAGCTTTAACTAAATGCCAAACCTGTCTCATATCCTGACTGCTTATTATACATATTCCAACTGGCAGCATGCCACATTTGCACTCACTGTACGTGAGCTTCATAACTTATGCAGACTCACACACACCCTAAAACTCCCACACACACACAATCACACACACACATAATATTAAGGCAGTTTTCTTTTTGAGCATATGTGAGAAACAGTTTTGGACTTGATTTTCGTGTTAATGCGCCAACGTTTTCCTTTTTTTTTGCCTCTTTTTGGGGCGCTGTCTTTATGCCGTCATTAGCCGCAAATCCTTGTAGATTGATTTAGGGCCAGACGTGTGTGTTTAGCCGGAGTAGAAGAAGCAGAGGAAGTGAAAGAGGGAGACAGGATGTAAGAGAGAGAGAGGGGGATAGGTGCAGACAAGGTGGATTTATACCTGGTGATGTATTCGCTCTCTCTCGGGGCGGAATTGTCAAAATGAGTCTGACGTGAGAGAGACGACAAAGATAGATATATAGAAAATTTGTTTTGTTTTGTTTTCTATACTCTTCACTCATTTTCGTTTTGTGCGCTGTGCAATATATAAAATGAAAATAAAATGCAATGGCATGTCTGTCTTGTTGTTCCTGTAATGACCCGTAGGTAACCAATTAATTAATTGTGATTATGGATATTTGTAAAGCTCCTGTTAGCCGTCAGCATCGACGCTGTTATCCCTGTTGCTCTCTTTGTGGAAGCTGCTCACCGGTGCATGCTCCCACAGTTCCTGTTGCATTTATTTGTCTCTTCTTCATATCTCTGAAAACACAAACCAAACGACTTGCATTCGAGCGGCATATGTATTTTTCACACAAGGGACATTTTGTAGAGAATTTAATACAACCGCTTACTACGATGTTTGCTTTCGTAATGACGTTTCCGCCCCGAAAAAGAGGGCACGTCGAGCGAATACATCACCAGGTATAAATCCACCTTGGGTGCAGAGAACAGGCAAGCGTAGGCATTTAAAGTCAGCTGCTTTGAATGTAAGAAATTTCAAATAAAATATATATATATTTAAAAAGAACGAATAGGAAAGTTTACTGTTGAGTGAACGTGACTATAAGAGGCCCTGTGATAGTTTTTTTTAGCAGATATATAAAATTAAATCTAGCTTTGCATAGAACTATATTTCTCGTTCAACTGATCAGGCAGCTAAATTTATACAGTAAAGGCATATATAAAACAAATAAAAAGCAAAATAAAAAGCGATGCAGTGGGGCACGATTTTAACCAATTTTGGTAATACATATATTTTAAAAGATATCAATGTATTTCAGACTAAAATTTTCGCTTTTTAGAAATTCAATTGACGCTTTCTACTTTTGAGCACAGAGTCTAAAAAAATGTGTGTCAGCTGAAATAAAGAGAGTAAAAGAGTGTGTGAGAGAGAGAGAGAGTGAAAAAGAAAATCGGCTCTAAAAACAGCATGCAAACTTAATTTATATGCTAATTTTATTAACAGCAACAATAAGTCCCTGCTAATCCAAAGGGCTGACATTCCATAAGCCGCAAAAAAGACCGACGAAAAATCAAACATTATAGCGTGTTAATAGCAACAACAACAATAGTAACAACAACAACAATAGAGGGTAATTCCAAACCAAATAAAATCCCAGAGACAACCTCACACATTACCCACTGCCTACCCTTCGGCAGACTTTCTCCCTTCCTCCCCTTCCACCCACTCTCTCCACCCCTGCACAGTGTGAACTGCCCCCTGGATCAGAGGGCAAACAAAATCAACGCCGACAGCCGGATGAGGCAGGATACATTAACATTAACCAGACTCAGACACTGATACGCAATTATTAAAACAATTTATCAAAAAGTAGCACATCCTGAAAGTAGGCAGCACTCTTTTTGTGTTTTATGTGCGCTCTCTCTCTCTCTCTCTCTCCTTGCCTTTAACCCTACCATGCCTCAAGTATATTCAACAAAACTACTAAAATTATTCTAATTTATAATTTTCTGTATATTGTTATTTTATTAAATAAATAACTAAATTTTCTATTAGTTAGTATTTTTATTAACTCTACACGATTGCTTACACTTATTCATTTACAGGGGCATTTGCGGGTTAATCTCTCTCTTTTACTTCACGCCTCCGTCCCTCCATCTTCTAACCAACTGGGCAGCTCAAATAATTGTTTAGTTTGTGTTTGAGCCCAAGCTGAGAAGCCATTGAATTGGCCAATAAGACGCCAAACTTTTGGCATTCATTGAAACCGCAAAACAATTCTCGCATTGCAATAGTTTCGAATCACACACACAATAAGTAGAAGTAAGGAGGGGAAAGACAGAGAGAGAGAGAGAGAGAGAGAGAGAGAGAGAGAGAACAAGTTGATATGGCACTGCAGGAAGCGGAAGCTTAAACACAAATTTAATGAAGCAGTAAATTCGATTGTCGCATAAACAAAACCTCGCCCGCATGCAAAGAGGACGACGAGGACGAGGACAACGCAGTGGATAATGTGGCAAGGGGCAACAACAGCAACAACAACAACAGAGCCAAAAGGGAACTGCGCCAGCCGCAAAAGGATAATGCCCACTCTCACTGTAGATGTGTGTGTGAATGTGTGTGTGTGGAAAACTTTGTGCACTGACTGCGCCAGTCATAAGTCCCCAACTGAGCGAGAGAGAGAGAGCTAGAGTCTGAGAGGGAGAGAGAGAAACAGAGAACAGGCAGCAGCGACGGCGACGTCTAAATGTGACTTTATGTGCTTTAATAAAGTATAATTTTGGGCGCTTAAATGGCGTTGCGCTCCTTTGAGCCACAGCCGAGCACAACACTCGTAAAGTGCTAAAATTGTGAATTAAAGCCACATTTCACACCATAAAGTCTTTTCAAAAATTGAAAATCACAGTCAAAAATAACACATAAGATCGATATACTGAAAAACTTTTAATGAAAAGAAACACTGAAAACGGGTAAGAAATTGTCGAAAAATAAATATAAATACTAAACCTAATTTGAACTTTGGTAAATAGACTGTTCAATATATTTGAAAACTTAAAAATGCCCAAAAAAACATAGTCAAAATTCCATAAAATTTTGAAGGCAATTAAAGAAAAGGAAGTTTGAATAATTTAGAAAAGTTGTAAAATGAAATTAATTAGGGTTTACAATTTAATTACAATTTAAGAGCAATAAATATAATTTTTCATTGTTTTTAAAAGCATTTAACGTATTTTGAAAGCTTTGTTTATAATATTTATATGATTATTGCTTGTTAATTGAACCAATTACTAATCAAATATTTAAACATTGTTCATGTGTAAACTTGAGGAAAAGAAAGTTGCGTAAACTTACTGAAACTAGTCTAATTTTAAATGATTTTTAAATATTGATATAATTTTTAAATATATTATGTGCATTTTATTTTACTCCTTATTCAATTCCACAATTTTTTAGACATAAAATAAGATCTAGAAAATATTTTAAAAATTTCCCAAATATTTTCCACATTGCTACATTTAAAGACCAAGCAAGAATTGGACAAGTGAATGCCACAAAATGACACGTTGCAAGTTGCAAGTTGCAACTAGCTGCGGTTTGTGCAACACAAGCGAAATGTCATGTCGAACTAAACGACAAAGTGTCAAGTGTCCAATGACAGTTGGCCAAACTGTCAAGCCGAAAGGCCAAATGCAGAATATGGAAATGGAACTAGGAATACAAACAGAATCAGAATCAGAATTGTAGACTCAAATGCTAATCAGCGATGCAGCGACCGCAACAATCAAAGTTAAACGCAGCGACCGCAGCAACAGCAACAACAACAATAAAGAGACAGAGAGAAATGTGGCACGGTGGCAGGTTGATGCACAGAGGGAAAATGTCAAGTAATTTGTACCTAAAACGCCACATTTCGAACTTGATTTCTTACTGAGACTGAAATAACTAAAGTCAAGTATTTCGATCTTATATCATGTACGATATTCTAAGAATGAAATTTGAAATTTTCAAACTTAAAATTACTTTAAGTTGCTCTTAATTCAAGTACAATTTAAACTTCATTCTGTGGAATTTAGTCTTAAGCTCTTAGGCAGACATGCCAGAACCATTTGGGAATTCTAAGCAAGCGATCGTAAAAAACATATAAGTATTAAAGAACTCGATTTAAGATTTAATGAATTTGATCTGTGAGTCGAGCCTGAGTGCCAAACTTATGTTTAGATTATTGTCTGATTGATTGATTGATTGACTGACTGGTTGATTGATTGATTAATTGATTGATTGATTGATTAATTGGCTGATTGATTGATTGACTGATTGATTGATTGGTGACTCACCTGGACACGTGACTCAGTTAAGCCGATGCGCATTGCGATCTCCTCGCGCATGAAGATGTCGGGATAATGTGTCTTGGAGAAACAACGCTCCAATTCGTTGAGCTGCGCCGGAGTGAAGCGAGTGCGATGACGTTTCTGCTTATTTTTATCCAGATGCTGTAAGAGACAGAGAGAGAAAGACGCAACGCCCAGAAAGAGACGGCATGAGTGGGAGTAGTAAACAGAGAGAGAGAGATAGAGAGAGAGACAAAGTGGGAAAATTTAATTGAATCAAACAACAATAACAACAGTAATTAGTAGAACAACAACAACAATTACGATAACAGTTACGATAACGATAACGATTACTACAAAACAAAAATAAACTAAACTAAAAGGAATATGTTTTTTTTTTCTACTGTTGCTTTTTTTTTGTTACATAAAATACGGAAATATGGAAATAAAATCACACTTACTTTTTTTTATATATATATTCATTGCACATAATATTATTATTATTATTTATACACAATTCAACACACACAATTTACACATTCACAATAGATTTTTTTGTAATTTTGGTTTCGGTTTTCATTGTATTTCGTTTAATTTGGTTTCAATTTTGTTTGGAATTGTTTTTTTTTGGTTTCGAATTGGTTTTAGTTTTATATATATTTTTTGAATGCATAGCAGAGTTTTTGAGTTTTGAGTTTTGAGGAAAAAAACATCGAAAAGAACATGGATTATTAAAAGTTTCAGCGTTTACTTGCTGTTTAAATGTATATATCTTTTTAATGAGATATATGTGACTCACCTGATCCTGTTGTTGCATGTTGTTGTTGTTGTTGTTGCCGTTGTTGTTGTTGCCGCTGTTGCTATTGCTGTGATTGTTGTTGCTGTTGTTGTTGTTGCTGTGATTGCTGGCACCGTTTAGCACATTGCTGTTGTCACACAATCCACCAGAGACATGAACTCTGGCAACGCCGCCCACACCCACACTGGCAGCACCGCCAGGTCCACCGGGTCCAGCACCACCGCCCCCAAGATCCGCGATGCTCGGGCCGACGGGCAATTGGCCAAAGCTGTTGACGTTCACGGCGTGCAGCGCTGTTATGGCCGCCTTCGGTAGATCACAATCCTTGGGGCCTAAACGAGGAGGGAAAGAGTAGAAGAGAGTGAAAAAAAGAGAGAGATAGTTAGATTTAAATTTTGGATAATATTTATATATTTTATTTATTAATTTAAGTTTACTAGACTAAGTCAACTAAGACCAAAAGTACTTTTAAAAATTATAATAATAAATAAATAATATATTAAATTAAATTTAATTTTATAAAATAAGTATTATAACATTTATATGTATATAATATAATAATTTATATATAATTTATTTATAATATTCATATAATAATGAGTTAATAAGTTCAGTATATTTAAAGTTCCCCCTTAAATATATTTGTTTACAAGGGATTTATTTTATTATTATTTATTTCCAAATCTCCAACAATAATTTATAAGATAGCTAGCATTAAAAAATTTTTGTTTGTTTTTTATAGTAACACTTTTAAATTACAAACAACTTCATTAGAAACAAATAAATCTTATAGATAATTACACAAAAAAAATGCAATAAATTTGAAAATTTGTAATATTTAATAATAAGGTTTGAATATTACAAACAAATTTTTTTTTTACACACGACATGTTATTTTTAATTTATTTATTAAAAACATTTTAAAAGTTTATTGCAGCAAATGGGGTAAATTAAATAATTTTTAAGTATATCTTTATTAATATATTAAGTGTCATTAAATTTATGTTTCAACTGCATTTTGCTTTTTATTTCAATTGTGTACGCAAACAAATTTTAAATAATTAAGTTAAAAATTCGACACAAATATTAAAGTTAAATTACAAAAAAATATATGAAAATACATATTTCTCAACAATTTCCTGAGCAAACTTGAGCAAGGTAAACAGTTTGTAGATATTTGTTTTTATATATGAAAAACTCTACAATTTCTCTATTTATTTAAACGTTGATTGTTTTTGCTAATAGTGTTAAACACTTGAGCAAATCCAAATTTTAAATAAACCCAATCAAAAGTCGCGTAAATTCTCTACACAATTAACAGAGTTTACACTGAGTCGCATAATTATATTCAGCGACAGCAAAAGAATGTTTTGAATTAAATAAAATTGAAAAGTGAAAGCCACAACATGAAAATTTACTAAATTGTTGTTGTTAATTAATTAAATGTTTTGTATGAAATACACACGAGGGACACTCACACTGTGCAAACGGAATTAAAACTGTGCACTCGACAAATGAATCATTGAATTCGCTTAAGAAACAATGTGATTTGTTCAACTGAATGTGAATCAAAACGAATAACGAACAACGAATGAATCCTGTCTGCGTTTTGTTTCCGTCGCGTCGAGTCCGCGTCAAGTTTCGACTTCGTGAATTGCTCAAACCGAACTGCGGCGATCGGATAAATTGAATTTTTCAACAAGCTGTCATTCCAAAAAAAAAACAGAAAAACAGAAAAAAAGATGCCAAAAACAGAGGCAACAACGGCAGCAGCAGAGGCAGCAATCTCAACTGAGGTGCGATACTCACAAATACACACACACAGAGATAGATACACAACTGTAGATACAGATACAAATGTTAACCCGCTTTTTTTCTTTTCATTTTTACCTTTCAGCTCACCTGACTACGTAACGTTTTGCGTAGAGTTCGAAATACATAACAACAACAACAGCAACAACGAATCATAGTCAAATACAAACAGATACATAGATACATGTATCTACAGTGGGTTAGATAGACAGACAGAGTCGAGTCAAAGTCGCAGTCAGTTTAGGATAGGATAGGAGACTTTATCGACGACTTGCAACGCATGTCTGGAATTTTTAACATGTATGTGCGAGAGATGTGAGAGAACAACAACAACAACAACAACTCAACTTAACTCTTTTATTTTTCATTTTCTTATACCTTCGATATTTTCAACTCTACTGTCTACTGTCTAAAAATCAAACATTTACTCATCGCCAGTTGATGCGAACTCTCGTACCTTTTTTCTGGGCCCTCGACTCGCGACTCTTGGCCAAAAACTGACGCTGATGTTGTCATGATTCTCATTTAATTATGCACACTTCTCGGCCCGGCTAAGAGTGAAGGTGTAGGCGGTTAGGCAACTGTGCAATTTCCGCTGAAAGCGAAACTTAAACTAAAACCACAGACTTGACTTTGTTTTATCTTTTTTTAGCTATAAATTGTCAATTTTTGAATTTGATTCGAGAACATTTGATTTCCAATATTATTTCATATTCTCAGTAATTTACTACTGAAGTCAACTGAACTGTAGAGCAAACCTTTCAATTGTAAGCCGACTTTGATGTGCAATACAAACAGAGACAGAAAGAGCGAGATATAGTGAGCTAAAGAGGGAGAGAGAGAGTCGGCACTGCAGCATCAATGATTTTTATTGTTCTCAAATGGACTTGTTAAAATTTCGGCAACTTCAGAGCGAAGCTGAACTGAAAACACAGGTTGATGCAGCAACAGCAACAACAACAACAGCAACAACAGCAACAACAACAGCAGCAACAACAACAGCAACAACAGGTGCCTGGCCTAAAACTGTAACGGGGCAGCGAAATGGGAACTTGGAAGCCAGCTCATGAAACTCATAAATAAAATGACTACAATATATATTAAAAAAATCGCTTTATACCCTGTATGCATAGAACTTTAACTTGGTTTACATTTAGAACCAGAAAAAAAGATCGCCGACTTTAAATTATATTTTTTTTCAGTCTCAAATACTTTTGTCACCATTAAAAACTACTTTATAGTTTAAAAAAAAGGATACTTTTGCATTTTTGCTTAAGGATTAAATAGAAAGACAATTAAGTATATGAATAGATGACATTGGACTAAGCCAAACGTATGTTTAGTTAAATTCTTATTTTATTATTATTTATAATTTTATTTTTTTTAATAGATCTTTTAAATCAGATACTACTCCTTCTAATCCCAGCTCTCTAACTGAAATGTTTTGTAAAGTTGCCTCACAATGATGCACAAGCACGCAGTGCACTCACTCTATTGAAGCTCGCGCTGACGGCGACTTTTTTATTTATTGATGTTATTGTAGCTTATCCGATTGAAAATTTCGAGTCGCTTCTTTATAATTTCAAATTCTATTTCAAAATTTTATGTGCAATATTTGTTGTTAACTTTTAGTTAAAATATTTTCATTGTCAACTAATTTTAATGGTTGGAATAAACACAAAAGTAATCTTAGAAAATGCTTAATAATGTTTCAATCCTAGGGCAGCACTTCAGCGCCCTCTATCGTCTAAGCTGCTTTGAATATTAATGTAAGAATTAAGCACAGGGTATCTGAAAGTTGAGCCCACTTTATGATAATGTTGTTGTTAATTTTGATAGACTGCGACATTCCCAGATTTCAGTTCAACTGTTGTTCATGTTATTGTTGCTGTTGTTGTGACTGTTGTTGTTGTTGTTGTTGCTGTGATTGTTGTTGTTGCTGTGGTTGCAGTCGCTTTTAAAGCGCTCGCCAGGGAAGTGCTAATTTTTACACATACACCCAACGCGGCTACTGTTCATTAGCGATTTTGACGCGCCTGACGGCGAGAGAGAGAGAGGGAGAGAAGAGGAAGACAGAGAGAGAGAGAGAGAGGGAGAGAGAGTCCCCCTTTTGTCCCTCTCAAACAACTTGCAACATTGACAGATGTCAAACATTTAAAACATTCAAAACTAAGCTACGACAACAAACAATTTGAAAGCTAAAGTTGCAGTCGAGAAAAAGAAAAAAATTAAAAAAGCTTCCGTCGTCGTCAACTGCAACTTGTTGACCATTTGAGCGTTTACAGTTATCAGGCGGACTGGCCTGCAACTATAACAGGGCCAACAACTCATCATCATCGTCATCATCATCGTCATCATCATCATCGAGTCATCAGGCGGATCTCAATTTTCATTGTCGTGATTTGTAAATTTAAGGCGCGGTGTTAGGTGCGATTTTTATGTGCAGCTTTTTTCAACGCTCCACGCTTAACTTGGCTTAAACTCGGCAGCTTTGGGCCAAGAAAAACCCGCCCAGATAGTACATTGCTCCACGAAGAAGTGCGACTTTTAGCATTCAGTTGGTTGCCATGAGTACGAGTATCTTGTATCTCAGTATCTTGTATCTTGTATCTTGTATCTCAGTATCTTAGTGTTTTTTACTCTCCTCTCAAATAGCGCCACTTCTCAAAATCGCACTTTGTCGCAGCTTCAACTTCAGCTTCAGCTTTTGCTTCAACTTCAGCTCCAGCTTTGATTTTACAGTTGTGGCACATAAATATGAAAAGCAAATTCAAGTTGCAACTGCAACTTGCAACCGAATGGCAACTGTAAATCTGTGTGAGCCGCAAACACTTGCAGCACAAATATCTCAAGTATCTGAGAAAAATACTCGCTCAACTTGCCTACTTCCAAGTATATATTTAAGCCGTCAGTTTGTGACGGGAACTTTGTTTAACAAAGATGGAACTTTATTATATAGAAGATATATGACCATATATATTTATCAGTTGGCGCTTTATAGCAAGTCAAGCAATTCTGACGAGTAGTAATTAAACTTAAGCTCAATCAAACCAATCAATCGATCAATGTCGGCGTTGTCATTAGATTTAAATGTAATTTTGATTAGACTTTCTACTTAATTAAAATTTTGCCTGTATTTGCAATTGAATTCGAGGCAGCATTGAGTTTACTTTTTAGTACTTAAATAAATTAATAAAAATAAATAAGTATTTGAATAAGGGAGTTATGGGTTTGAATTTAAAAATAAATTGCCAATAATAATAAATTTGTTAAAATATTAAAAATGGTGCGTTTCGTTAACTTAGCGACCGTTCTATTTGTTAGAATTTGAGTATTTTTAAGTCTAGCCTAAATAGACGCAACTTATTTATCAAAGTATATTTAATTTATCAAAGTATATTTGATGAGGTATTTTATAAATTTAAACATTCAAAATTTTAGAGTATTCAAAAATATATTTGTAAAATTTTTTTGTTATAAATCTTTAAAAAAACTTTTGTTGTATATGAAAAAAAATTGTTTGTTACCTGCTTTAAATTGTCATTGAATAAATAAACAAATAAAAAAATAAATAAATTATTTAGTCAAATCAATTACTTGAGATACTGAATAAAGATTTTCCTCACTTTGGATGCCAGTAAGAAACTTTTTACTTTATTCGACTTATCTATAAGTATTTCAGCTGTAATTTGTCCATTTATATCTCTATGACTCCGTATGTATGTAATTTATCCAACTAAATCGGCATTACTCTGATAATATTTCTGGCTTTCGTAATATTGTGTAATTGCAATATGAAATCAATCATTGAGTCTGAAACTAATTTGCAATGGCATCGTTGTGACATTAGTTGAATGTTTTGCGTAATTCTCCGCAACGTTTTACAGTTGCAATAAAACATGGCGGCACCCAAAACTGATGTATGTGTGTGTGTGTGTCTGTGTGTGTGTGAGTCCCTTTGTGTGTGTGTGTGGCGGCCATTTTGGCTTTGGTTCGTAGAGGTTTGTTTCGGCCAGATTCGCTGGACGTGGGCACGAAAACCGCACAAAGCGATTAATTAATTAAAATTGGCAAACATGAATTTATCGCGCAAGCAATTTGCACAATTTGCGCAAATCAGTTTCTGTTCTGTTTGGTGGCTGCTGTTGTGAAGCTGCAACTGCAACGCGATGCACTAAATGCAAATATCTGCCACAAAATATATGGACTTGCAACCTGGAAACTCAGGCCTCAGTCAGTTGCACGCACTGTATATAATTATTGAAATTTGGAAATTGTGCGGTTAAGCGGCAATCTGGGCATTTATAAGCGGGGCTGCACAGGGGTTAATGGCGGGGTTAGCGGTGGGTTAAAGGGAACTGGCAACCGCAGCAACAGTTGCAGTTGCAGTTGCAATTCGCAACAGCAACCGCAAAACATTTCAATGCAAATGTTGGGCTTCAAAAAGGGAGAAAACACACACACATCACAGCACACAAATCACCGCAAAAATGCCAACAAAAACAGCTAGATAAAGGGGAGGGGAATCTGTTTGCCAGTTACAAATTACAAATGCAATCATGAAATTAATTTAATTAAGCCAGGAGCACGAAAATTGCCCAAGTCGCGGCCACCTTTTTGGCATTAAGTCAACGATTTAAGTTTTTTTGCGAATGCAAAATGCAAAATGCAAAATGAATGGGAATTAGAGGCAATGACAACTTTAAATCCCACGCTCTGCTTTCTCTGCCTCTCTGCGCATTTCTTTTGCATGCAAATTGCGCTTAATTGGGCGCTGTTTTCCCCTCCACAGTTCCCCCTCAGTTTTCACTGTTCTCGCTCGGCCTACGCTGCGCATACGTAATATGCAAATGTGAAAATGTCTGTTGCTTCGAGTCCTAGCTGCTAGTTTTGTTGTGTTTGCTCAAACAGAGGGACTTATGAAATTTATTAGCAGCAAATGTTGCAGGTAGGATTTGAGTTTTGCATTTGTTTTTCCTCTTTTTTTGTTGGCTGCTGCAAAAAGGATTTTATGACGCGTCCCTTATTGAAATTTATCGCTTTATGTTTGACTAGGTGAATAAAACTTGCGATTTAAATAAATAAACACGAAAATTAAATTCAGAAAAGTAAATCTGTAGATGTAGTAAAGTAAGAATGGACATTTCTTTAAATTTTAAATTTAATTTATAACTTTCAATTTCATTTGGACAAGGCTCAGCCTTTTTATTTATTTGTTTACTTTTTATTTTTTGTTTATTTATTTGTCTATTATTTATTTTGGTACATCATTTCATATTTAAAATTCATGATTTCATCGCATAAATAGAGTAAGTCTCTAAAAGTGAGACTATTGAAATTTGTCTAGCGGAAAATTTATTGAAATGCAAATTGAGACTTCCTAATTTATAACTTTCAATTTCATTTGAATGCTTTGCAACTTTTGCGGTCTTAAATTCAAAATTTAAATATAAATTTAACAAATGTCCGAAATGTTAAAATTTAAATTTGACTAGCGAAAAATTAAATGAAATGCAACTGGAGATTTGTTTAAATTCAAAAATCAATTTTATTAAAGTCAATAAAATGCATTTTACACTAGTTCATTTATTTAAATTTAATTGTTTGTTAAAACTCAAATTGAATATTTTTATTTTGCCTTTAATTTGTGTATTGACTATTTTAGTTAACGTTTAAAAAATAAAAATTGCAGCAGTTGCCAATTTAGTTGCACTTTTGGCTGCACATTTTTCTGGCCATAATTCTTGTTTGCCCCTAAAGGGTGGCCTATAAAAATAGCGCATACGCAGCGTACGCCGACACACAGCAAGTGCATGAAAAATGGCAATAAATTAATAAAAGTAATTAATTACGAACTGAATGCAAGCGGGAGGGGGAAAACAAGAATAAGAGAAGGGAGCATTGATCGAGCTGAGCGAAAAAATATTCAATAAAAGTGCGGGCAATAATTCATTCGAGTGTAAACTGTTGGTTGCAACTGTTGCAACAAAAGGTGGCAAGGTGGCAAAGTGGCAAGTCTGCAAGGCTGTAACGGCATTTCAATTGATTGCCGAAATTGAAAGTGCTTGAAAAGCGATCAACAATGTGGTAAAAAATTATTATTAAATATTGTATTTATGAATATAAACTGATAATTATGTGCGTGATGTACAAATGTAATTTACAATTTGCGGCATATTTAAAAGAGCAATTATGGCAATTAACACACACACACATCCAACCGTACACATACTGCTGAGCGGTACTGTAGGGCCTTGTTCACACTCATAAAAAAAATGCGAGCTAGTTAAATACAACTTAATTATTGCTAAATGCACGCGACAGGCGCCTCTGTCTGTTTAGACGCCTCAATTATTGGCCATTTAGCGGCATCGATGGACCAGGCCAATAAGTCGGAAGTAAGGCCCCCTACCCCGTCTCTCGATAGAGAGGGTATGCTCAAGAAATTAGTTTAATTATGGCCAAGATTAATGCACATATTATTATATATTAGCGCAATTCACTTGACGATCTTAATTGCAATATAATACGCTGTCTTTTCAGACTGCCCCCACTCTATATTTATCTCTATCTTTATCTTTATCTTTATCTAGTACTTACCCAGCACATTGGCCCCAAGATTGTTCAGCATGCTTGCCGAGAAGTTTCGTATTGATAACGTCGACAGTTTGTCGCCTTTCAATCTGTTCTTTCAGCCAAAAAAGTTCCGTACTCGTATTCAATTGAATTGAATTACATTAATTGTTTGTATATCTATTTATATTTAGGCAGCATCCACAATGAATCTGCTCGTATACTCGTCTATCACAGTGTGTTAAATCTAATGCAATCCAATCTTTAATTACATTTTTTTGAATGCTTTGCTTGAATTTCATCCAAGGGGGGTCTGAAAAGGAATTTAAAAATGATGCAGGTTATTAAAAATAAGATAAGTTTGTAATTGAATTAGTTATTATTTACAGAGATAGAAGAAATATTTAAAAGGATACAAACTTATGCCTATTTCTATATGAGTCCCTTACAACAAAATTTATAGGATATATTCAAATAAATCTGAAATTAAATCCGTTTATCTATTGATTAATATTTAATATAAATACAAAAAAATTAAAATTAATTAAATTAAAAGTATCGTAATTAAATTCCTTTACTTTTCTAATAAACATATGCTAAAAAGTAATGCAAAATTCAAAATTATCTCAATGAAGAGTCGGAAATAGTTATAAAAGTATATCACATGAATCGCTTAATGATAAATAGAAATTGATATAATTGTATTCTAAAGTTAATCGCTTGCTAAACATGAATTACATATCACTTTGGAAAATATGATGAAATATGGTAAGATAAAAAGTAAATTAGAAAACTATACAAGAGTATCTCAATCAAATTTGGCATTATAACATAAGAAAATGTTAGGAATAAGTCGTTAATATTCCAAATTTTTTATTTTTGATAACTATTCAGCTAATAATGAATATTCTGTGAATAATTAATTCATTAGTCACAAATAATTCCACGAAATAATTTAAAGACATTTTTAAAACAACTTGAAGATCTATTCAATTTAATAATATCATTTTCTCTATTACCCAAGAAACTTTAAAATTCATAGTTGCCCATCATAAATCAATTTGAACTATTCATGATTCATGCCCCAGTATTCACTATTGATTCCCAGCCATTCATAAATTTTAACTTTGAGTGCTTGTATAGATTTGAATGCTCAAGTTTTGATTGCTCATTTCCAGTGTGATTTTCTTTAATGCTCACTCACCTTATTGACCCCTGACCCCTGACACCTGCCACCTGACCCCTTCGCTTGTTGGCTTGTTTGTGTGTTTGTTTCTTGGCTAAAACTTAACCGCTTTTGGGTCAGAGTTCAGTCCAGACGGGCAGCCAGCAGAAGAAGAAGAAGCAGCAGCTTTAGATGGCCATAGTAAAATTTAATTAAATGCCTTGACCATAAAAAATAAAAGCCAAAGAAATTAAATCGAAGTCACTTGGCCGGAAGTTGAAAAGTTTTTGCGTGTGTGTGTTTATAGCTGAGAGAGACACGCACATGGACATTAACACATACACACTCACACACACACAGGCACACACACACACACAGACACACACCTACACTCACACACACACACACACAGACACACACGCATACACGTACAAGCTGAAGGTGAGCACGCAATGTTACGGAAGTTGTATCGTTTATTGATGAAATGTTTGACCAACTGACAAACTGACGGCCGGACAGTCTACCGCAATTTGTTAGACTGCGGTTGTGTTGTTATTGTTGTTGCTGTTGTTATTGTTGTTAAATTGATTTTATGCATTTGTATTTTATGCTCTGTTTTCAAACACTTTTCGCACTTTTTGCATAATTTATAAAGTCAGCTTTGTATATTTCGATTTTGGTTTGGCGACGGCTTTTTTGCGGCCAACACACATACAAAAATATATGCATGTATTTTGGCTAACGGTAGAAAGCGTAACGGAACGGAACGCGTAACGTTTGCCAGGCGACTCGCTTGCATTTGAGACAAATGCGAAAAAATCAAAACGAATTGACTCCGAATGATGATGATAACGTTAACGTTCACGTTCACGTCGCGCGCTGTCGACGCTGGCGACGCTGCCGACAACAGCAACAACAGCAGCAACAACAATTCAATCGCCACCCCCTCCGCTTTGGACTTGCCAAACAATCGACAAGCGGCGACAAAGCCAAAAAGGCGAAAAGCGGGTAAATCGCGTGTTATCTGCTTTGTTATATCTGCCAACTGCCAGCCTGTGATTTGCACAGCCCAGCACACAGCGTGCGAGAGCGAGACAACGCTAGTGCTGAGCTGCCATCTTAGCATTAAGCAGAGCATTCTGCACGCACACACAGCTAGTTGTCTCGCTCTGACTGCTGGCGCACTCATTGCTGTGAGCAAGACAGCAAGCTGCTTGCTATGCGTACACACAAGCGCCGCCCACAAAAACGTAACTGCTGAGTGGGTGGGGGGCGGCTACCAACTGTTGGCGTGGGGGGTGGGGAATTATTGTGCTGCACAGCGATAACAACCGAATGTATCGATAGGCGATAACAGATAACGTATTTTTGAAATCAGCGCAGCTTTTATTATCATTTTGCTGCCTCCCGCCCGCCCGTGGATGAAGCTACCTGTGCAACGGTTGCCACAGCGCTGCTGCCTCTTACAGTTATTGCCAAAAGTCAACTGCGGGGGCGGCAACTGTGGAATTTGTATAAAGCATAACTCTGCTACACACAGAGAAAAATGGCATGCAAGCTAGAAGCGATTGAGAATTTAGAAAATAAAATATGTAAAAAATATTTTGAATAAAATTTTATAGAATTTAAAAATATCTATGATTTTAAACAACAACAAAATATTAGCAATATGAAACATAATTAGCTTGTGAACTCATAAATAAATCTGATTTAGGAATTGCAAAACTAAATATGAAAAATATTTGACAGATAATTTATAACAATATTTAAGGAGAATATAAATATTTATTATTTTTAGTTGAATGCAAAAAATTAAGAATAATTGAATATTGAATTGAACTTTTAAAATAAATATGTTTCGACAACTTAAAAACTAAATCCCAAATATATTTGCCATAGAAATTATAAAAAAGTTTAAAGAGGATTTATATCCTCTCTTTAATTATTTTTAGTTGAATGCAAAAAATTAACAAATTAAAAATTGAATTAAACAAATATGAGTTTAGAATTTTAAAACTAAATCAAAGAAAAGTTTGACACATAAATTATTAAAAAGTTTAAAGAAAATGGAATAATTTATGATTTTTATTAAAATTCAAAAAAATAAATTAATTTGCTAATTTTTAAAATAAATATGATTAAAATTTAATCTTTTTTAACTTTGGCCCTTTAGTATGCTTTCAGTTATATCAAAATGTTAGTATTTCATTTTGATATGAATTCTAAATTTCGAAATATTTAATTATAAAATACGTATGCTTTTTGATCAGTGCAGGATGAGAAAGATTGGGCCGCGTGGCATTTTTAGAACTGTTGCCAGTTCAGCCTTTTAGAGATGAGATGAGATGAGTTCATTGCTGTCTTTGCCTGTCGTCTGCCACGTGTCGTCTCGTCCTCCTCCTCCTTCTCGACTCGCTTTGAGCGTTGTCTGTCCGTCTGTCCCACTCACCTGTTGTCCCACTCGCTTATTAGTTTTCGCCCTGCGCTCCCACGTCTAAGGGCAGAGAGTTGTCAGGGACGCTTTCAGCGGAATTTTATATTTGTGCAGCATGCAAAATGCCGAATTAGCCAACAAAGAATGTTGTCAAAATGAAACTTGCCATGGTAACCGCATCACGCCCCTGCCACGCCCCTTCCCACCAAAAGAAAAAAAAATAAATCTTCTTTCAGTCCAGCCAGATCCAGTTGGACTTTCGATTCATGTCGTCCAAAAAAACGCGCTAGCAAACAAATCCAAAGCGTTAATTAAAAACTCAAATCTAACCAAGCCACAAGAAGCACAAATAAAAAAAGAAGTTGTAGAAAAAAATGAGAAGCATACGAAAAATATCGGAGACTTACAATGAAACAAATTGATGACTGTTGAGGTGTCTGTGCTGTCGATAGAGTTTGGTAGCTGATACAGTAAAAAACATTCAGAACTGTAAGAAATCGCAGCCCTTTCTCAGATTCTCAGATTGTCAGATTCTGTGGCAGGTAGTCCATCGATGCGATAGGCAAACAAATCCCAAATTTTCAATAACAATTCTCAGATTCAAGTACAGCCACTTCAAATGATTTTAGATGAGAGTTCTACACTTGAAACTGATAAAAAAAATTAATAAAATTGTTTGATGCATTGAAAATCATTGCGGAAATTCCTCGATGACTGTTTTTTGTATTTAATAAGTATTTATTTAAATTTTAATATATTCCTAGAATAACATAGATCTAAAAAATGTATAAGAATAATGATTAAATGAATTTTATAATCCATTTTATTGAGACATATATTTTTTGATCATTAAAAGGATGGTCTTTGCAATTATAATTTATTGTCATTTATTAAAATAAATTTGGCAATTTAATAAAATAAATATTAATTATGTTATTCAACTTAGGATATACATTTTCGAATCGTTTTTCAACATTATGGAAATAAGATTTGATGTCATCGAATATATTCTTTATTTTTTCAACCGTCAACAAATTTTGAACACTTAATTTTTTTTAAAATATGTATATGTATCTAATATTAAATTTCGTTCCATTTTTATTTTTATTAATGTAAATTTACTCAATCTTTTATTATTCTTATATTCAGTCTTCAAATACGACTGAATATAAGAATAATAAATGTAATGTATAAATGGAACGAAATTTAATACATTTATACATAGTAAAAAAAAAATTATCATTAATGTCATAAATCAATAAATAAATTTAATTCAATTATAGTAAAAAAATCTAACTTTTTATAGATATTTGTAACATTTATTCTTAATATTGCGAGTGATAGCTAATATACCCCATGTACCCTATATTTGAGGGAAGTCGGGACCGCGTATGCAAAGTAAACAAGCCAAATAATCGTGAAACATCTCAATTCGATGTTGAGCTCGTTTATTAGAGCTTCATGTCGCCAGTAGTTTTTTTTTTCCTATCTTTATTTTTTTCGCTTTGAATTTTGTTATCAGAAATGTTGAATGCGTGTTAATTAATCAAAGTCGTTTGGTCAGTTGCGCATTTGTTATGGTTGTCGAGTACACTGTCCCAAAATTAAGCAAATATTTGCTAGCAACTAGTTGAATTTGAAAATATTTGCATTGGAGTCGTCATCTCAACAATCTGGAGGTCAATGGGAAGTGGCTTCTGATCTGTGATTTGTGATTTGTGATTTGAGATGCTGGGCAGGAACGAGGCATAAATCACTTGGCCAAATGCCGTCCGAATTACTTGGCTGTTGACATGGCTAAGAGCCAAAGTCAATGTCTCAGTTGCCTGCCACTTGGCATACTAAACTGCCAAGCGATTGAGGCAGTTGCTGAAGGCAATTGTTGCAGTACCAAATTCTTGCCATTTTTTGACTTTGTGTCAAAGAATCGAAATCGCTTAAGCCGCCACGCAGCTGCAAATCCAAGAGGCTGCCACTTGTACGTGCAACATGCAACAGCAACGGCAACTGGCAACAGCAACAGCAACAGCAAGTGGCAACACGTTCAGTTAGCTGCTTCATTCCGTTCACATCAATTGGCTTTTAAGCCAGCGCATAAATCAAGCGCGAGATTTACGCTACAAGCGAAAGTGCTGCCAGTTTAGCTATTTTCAAGCTAGATTTGGCTATTTTTGCACAAGTAAAATTTATGATAGAGTTTAAGCAGGAAATCTGGCTATTTTATGAAACTGATTTTCATTATTGCGAAAGTTTGTATATTATTTGTTGAAAATATATTAAGACCAACAAAAATAGTACAAGTTAAGTAGTGTTATATTAAACAAAAAAAATTAAATAAACATACATAATAAAATTATATAAATATATCAAAGATGTGTATGAATAGTTTAGTTTATACAGTCGAACTAACCTAACACGAATCATTCTTATCCAAAGAAAAGGTTCGAATTATGGAGATAGTATATTTAGCTCGAGTTAGAGAGAAATTCGAGACATAAAAGTTCGAGATATAGAAGTTTAACTGTATTTTAAAAGTTATACACTGTTCAATCGGCAGCACGACAAAACTTCTACAAATAACACAACCGTAGAGTCGATAAAAATAGATTAGTAATAAATAAAAAAGTCGCCGTCAGCGCGAGCTTCAAATGAGCATGCTGGGCGTGTATTATCTTATTTTGCTTGTGAGTCTGCATGTCAACAGCTCTGTTGTAAGTTCAGTCCAGATCAGCATCTGTTCTTTCAAATCATTCTTGCCAAATCATATCGAATAGAGGAGCAATATCTTTCACTTTAGAAAACTGTATAAAAGCATTTTCTTCAACACTTTCAATAGTTTTTAGCTATATTTAGCTACCTTTTTGTTTGATCACTCTAGCTAGTTGAGCACTTGAAGTTCTCTCAGCACTGACAAACGAATCCAATGCCAGTGCGAGTGGCAAGTTGCGAGTTGCGAGAGTTGCACGATTGGCATGCGAGGATTCGAGTGCCAGAGTTCATCTTCTGCTGCTGTTTTTTTTCTTCCTTTTTTTTGACAGTAACGCGCGGGGGTCGTTTATTGAAAGGATAATCGATGGCAACGACAAAATGCATTAAAGGATTTGCGTGGGCCAAACAACTTTAAAACTTCAGTTCACTTCACTCAAAGCCTTGGCCATGGCCCAAAGATGTCGACGAACTCGGCACTCGGTGCTCGGCAACTTTGAAATGTGGCTCTGCGGTCAATTTAATTGAATGATGAATTGCGTTGGACACGTTGCAGATGAGTGGGAGTGGGAGAGAGATAGAGAGGAAGAGAAAGAGAGAGGGGGAGTAGGAGGAGTAAATGCCGAAATACAACATTCAACGTCGACCTCAGCAACCGCAGAATTTCTTCAGTTGTCACGAAAAGGATGTCAAAGGATGCGGCAAATGTTGAGTGGAACAAGGGAGGAAGGGGTAGGGGTAGGGAGGGGTGTGTGGGACATGGGATATCTGGGGTTTTGGGCTCCTTGGGACAGTGCACGACAAAGACGAATACGCATAATCAGTCAAAATTTATGACAAGCTCACCAGAAACACAGCTTAAGCATTTAATTGGCAAACCCCAAGACCCCCTGCCTCTACCCCTTCCCTCCCCACAACACCTTCCACCCAAGTGTTGTTGTTATTGTTGTGTATCCCCTGGATGGACTGCGTAATTAGCCAGAGCTCCATATGCTGCATTCGCCCCGAAAACGAAGAACGTCCATTTTTTGTGCCCTGCCTAGACCCAAAAAACGTTGTTGGCCCAGTCCGCAAAGCGTTGAGAGGCTGATGGGTTTGTGACAATGTTAGTAGGTTCATAAAATGCTCGAGCAATGTGGCAATGAAAAAAATAATATAAAAAAAAAATAATTTTTTTTTTAATTTCATAATTTTTATTTAATACACAGAAAAAAAAATCCGGGATATTTAGCCCGGATTCAATCCGAAACGATGTCAGAAGTGGGGTAATCTTGGATTTGCTTAAACCAAGTATAAAATACTTGATTTTTTCAATCCCGAATTCAATCCTGAAATTCTTAAATTCAGGCTAAAAAAAAATAATGTTTTTTGTTACATTTAAATTTTTTTTTAAATTTTTAAAAAAAATTTTTTTTTACTTTTTTGCTTTTATTTTTTGTTTTTAATTTTTTTTTTTTAATTTTTGGTTTTTTATTTTTTTTTAAATTTTTTTTTTTAGTTTTTTTTTAATATTTTTTATTTTATTTTATTTTTATTGTTTTTTTTTTAAATTTTTTTTTTTTACTGAAGAAAATGTTTGAATGCAATTGACTGGTGGGAATCGATCCCAGGTCTTTTTCAAACAAGTCGGCGACTCTAACCACTGAGCCACCAGACCAGTTGAAATGAGAGAGGCTGAGAGAGAATCAAGTAATTTGGGCTTATTTTCCCATTTTAATCCCGATTCAGGCTTGATTGTTCAGCTTAATCCTGGAAACATACTTAAAAAATGCAGGCTTAAACCAAGAATTTTAGGCTTGATTTTAGAACGGCATTTTTTTTCTGTGTACCTATTCAGCAATGTTTTAAAATTTAACAAAACAGCGCGATTCTATATATGCACAGCTTTTTATAAAATTATTAAAAATTGGTTTTAGATGTCAAAATATCTCGCGTTTCTTTTAATTTTGCCATTACTATAGTACAGTCGAACTTCTTTAACTCGAACTTCCCTAACTCGAAGTTTCTCTAACTCGAACAAAGTCGAGTGGCAATACTAGGCAAATTTCACACAATTCTACTTCCCTAACTCGAAGTCTCCCTAACTCGAACTTTTTTCGTGGATAATGGTGATTCGAGCTGTATATATACTTTAAATACTGCAATTAATGAATAAATTTTCTTTCCGCTTCTTATTTAATATATAATTATTTATTTTAATTGTAGATATTTTTGTTTTAATTATTTTAAATTTATATTTCATTTCTGGTGATTGAGTACCATTCGAGTGCACTCGACTCTACCTTGGCTTCTTTTTAATATTTCTTTCATATTTTTTTAATACTTTTTTTTGTTTCCTTTTTTTTATTTAGTGATTCAGAACTGGGCATCTTACAGTTGAGCAACTCGTATGCTCAATTTGTTTGCCCGTGCTCGGACCAAATTCTTTTTCTTGCTGTTGCCATTCTTGGCCAGCGACCCTTTGAGGATCAGCCCCGCCCACAAGCCCCTCCAGTCGCCTCCGCCTCCGCCTTCGCCTCCTTGACTGATGGCTTCAGTTGCAGTCGCTGCTCATGGGTAATTTGTCTAGTGCTTTGGTTTCTGTTTCTGTTTCCGTTTCCTAGGCTCGGTCTCTTTTTGAAGGAATATTCACTTCTCCTATTACTATCACTCTTCCTCTCCCTCTCTTCCCATCGCTCTCTTTTGCTTTGTGTGCAGCCTGACGCATAAAAAATAAATTCGCAAGCCAAAAGACAACCAAAAACGTTGAGCTTAGTGCAGTTTCATGTAACGCATTATTCTTGCTTAGTGCCCGTCTCTTTCTCTCTCTCTCTCTCTCTCTTTCTATTGCTCTATCTATGTCTCTGCTTGAGTTACAGTTACATGTTTCACTTTGTTGTCTTTGCTTTTGATGCTGCATTAGAAGCTCGACAATAAACAAAAAACTAATAAAAACCAAAAATCCATCAATAAATCGATTTCGATAATTATCGCTTTATATCGCAGTGGATTCAATTTCAATTGCTCTTAAATATTTTATTTTACTTACTGCTTTTAACACAAGAAATAGTTTCTTTGAAAGCTTAATTTTGTTCGCTTACTAAGCTAAGTAATTTACCTTTATAATTAATTTGTCAATTAAGTCTAAAACTTTGGAAAGTTCCGAAAATTTACTTAATTCTGCACTTTCAACAAAACTTTTACTCAATTAAATGTCAGAAGGACTGTGGACTTTGTGGATTCTGTGGACATAATTGCAATGTGACTAGGGTTTGTGCATTCGCTAGATTTTGTGTGCGTTCAGTGTACTCAACTGTTGAGCGTTAGCTTAGCACAAATTAATGTAAGCACAGCAACTGTGGTGTGTATGCTGTATTTGGGTTCCAAGGTTGCCACACGTTGCAAGACTGTTTCGCCAGCTGTTGTTGTATTGTGAAACATAAATACGCCACCTATGGTTTAATTTTAAAAGTAAATTTTAAAATCACTTTTATTTGCGCGCTAAATTTGAAATGGAAAAACGTGAAATTTTTAAAAATTCATTTAAAAAAATTGAGAAACAATTTCAAAAAAACAACAAAATCCAAAATTAGGTAAAATAATTAACTTTATTTAGAAATTGGTTTTGGTGGCAAAATTGAGAAAAAACCCCAAAAAAATGGAGAAATAACAGGGAATTTGAGAAACAACAAATATCAATAATTTGAGAACAATTCTACAATATCTCTGACACAAACTGGATTCAATTTGTATATAAAAATTATAGAATAAAACTTACTTTAAAATTTAAATTATTTAAATTTTTATAACGAAAACTGAACTAACGTTGTTTTTCAATTTCGAAAATGAAAATTGAAAAATAATATTTATTATATTATTTTTAATTGTGTTTATTTTTATTTTCAATTGCCAAAATAAAAATTAAAATTAAGAGTTAAAATATAATTTTTATATAATAGTTACAATTTAAATTATATTTTATAATTTATTTATTTATATCGAGAAGAAAAAGAGTTTTCTTTTAATTTTTTAATAAAAATCAACAAATAACTTTACTTTAATAATTTATATTTTAAAAATTATAATCGTTACGGTCCCTGATTCCAAACGAGCTTTATTCAGCAATATTTAATTTATTAAAATTAAACCGATACTTAAAATAGATCATTTGTATTATTCCCAAACTTTTGTTCTAAAATCCAAAATTTCTCTTATTGTTATTGTTACAGATTTGCAGGACACACCTGTATTATAATTTACAGCTGTTACTCTACACTTTCACTGCTTCTGCATATATCCGGATATAAGTTTCAACCCCAAGAGGTGTATTTGTTATTACAAACAGTTTCTGGTTTGTCAATTATACTATGCATTTCCAAAGGTGAGGTAAAAGAAAACAACAAAGGAAAAGAGAAGAGGAAATGTATACTTTAGAGCGTCTTCGTTTCATAATGAGGGCAACTAACAACATTGTAAACAAGGACCAGCAACAACAACAACAACTCAAGGACCTCAACTCAACACGTCAACGCCCCTAAGCTGCTAATGAAGCAGCTCCGACAAATAACAAAGGACAAAGGACACAATTTCCACAAAGGTCGCATGCTGCGATAAGGATCACGATTACATTCACGGCATTCAGGCAGCAGCTGAGAGCAAAGAGAGCAGAGTGCCAAATACTTAATGGCAGCTACTGTAGAGTGAAATTGTCGAGTGTTCCCGATTTGCAACATGGCTGCAAAACGATCCTGCTATGATCACACGCTCAAAGGACATACAACAAACAGAAGTCGCTAAAGGAAATGTGGTTTCTGTTGTGGTTAAGAAACTGAAACACTGAGAGACAGACAGACAGGCAGACAAATATGGCAGGCAATCAGGTAAGGTAAAAATCAGTGGTACCAAATCAGCCTTTTTCCAGACAGATTTATTCTTTTGGTCGGAATTTTTCAGATAATAAAATAATGAATGACATTCCGCAATAAAGTTGTTCAAGTTTTGACAAAGTAATGAAAATTCAAAGTTTTTGAAAATGTAAGTAAGTATCAAAAAAAGTTGATAATTTGAAAAAAAAAATGTAATTATTTTAATATTTTATTATAATATATTACATCGAAAATCTGAAAGTCTATTTTATTTAAGTCTTAATTATACTTTATCAACATTTACTTTAAATATACATATTTATTATTAAAAAAAATTTATATGAAAACGAAGGTTTAAATTTCAAAGTGTGTTATTTTTTTTTCAAATTTTTTAAAGCAAGATAAATTTCAAAATATGTAATTTGTAATGAATTTAAATAAAACGATTTTTTCTGATTTCTGACCATTTTAATTATTTTTTTATTTTTTTTTATATTTTTTTTATGCGTTTTGTCCTTTTGTTGGGGTTTATTTACTCAGCATTTCTAATTGAGAGGCGACAGCACTGGCAAGGACATGCTCGACGCATCCTTCTTGCTGTTCATTTAACAATCGCACTCGGCTTGTAAAGCGATAATCCTGCCATTCTCTCTATCTCTATCTCTCTGTAATTCCAGGACGTTAAGCGGATTGGCCAAAACAAAGTTGAATTGTCGTATGTATGTGTGTGTGTGTGTGTATGTTTGATGTCCTGCGGCGCATATTAACATTATCAGCTGGTAGATAGCCCAACAAAAACTATACAGAATGTTATCAGAGCACATAAATAATGTGTGAAATTTTACGCCTGACGGGAAAACGCCCGCTGTGCAATGCTCGAAAGGACTCTGAAAGGACTCTGAAGGACTGCAGGACTTAAGGACTACACAGCGGCAGGACAGTCGCCTCATTGGTTTAATCAGCAAATGCGTTTAGCTGATTTAAGGGATATACTTGTAAGCATCAATTCAAATCGAATTGCGAATTGCCTCAAGGAGTCGCTTTAAGGATATCCCCATAGCCTATAGAAGCCGCTCTGTTTCCAGGACTTTATTAGACGCTTGCAGCACACTTTTTTCGTCTTTCTTTTTTGCTTTTTTGCTGCTGTTTCGCAATTGATTTCGCGTCAGTTTAACAAAGTTTTTCAAAACGGAAACGGAAATTTCTTTCGCATGTTTGTCAGCATCAATTTGTTTGCAGCTCGATTGGAGCTGCAGTTAAGTGAGTTGTCAGTGTATTAAACACCTGGGAAACACCTGGAAAATGCGCCAGCCAACGGGAAATTTCAATATTAAAAGAAGTGAAAAAAAGCAGAGCGATATGTATAACATTTGGGTGACTTTATTAGGTATTGAAATCAAATGAAAAGATGAGAATTCAAAGATTTTGAAAAAATGTGAATGGAAATAAAATAAATTCTAAAAATTATTAATGTTTAGTTGTTAAATCAAACAAAGATGAAAATTACATTCTTCAATAAAAACTGTAAAGTTTTGACAAAGTTTTAGAACAATTTTAGTGGGTAAATATGGAAAGTATATTTAAAGTATTTTTAAAAAGTTGTTCGGTCCTTCACTAAAAATTCAACTACTTTAATACTAGTTCAAATTAGCTACGATAAACAAATCAATATAATTTACTAATTACATTATCAAAAAAATAAAATAAAAATAATAATAATAATAAAAATCAAATTCATTATTAATTAAAGACAATTTTTTCGTTGAATTTACTTATTTTGTTTTTGATCAAAGATAAAAAAAAAAACACAAGAAAACATTCAACGATATTTAACAAATATGTATATTCAAGTGTTTTCACAATTCAGGGTAAGAATACGAGCTGGCGGTACAGGGAATCGACAAAATGGAACACCTTGATGTAGCTGGGGCGCTTCTGCTGGAAAAACTTGACCAGACAACCGTCGAACTCCACGCCGAGTGATTTGGCCACACCGGAAACATATTCCAGGGTCACCGTTGAGTTCTTGCATTTCAAATAGCTCGCGTCGATGAGATCGGGCTCGTGGTGATGGACGAGGGCGCAGAGGGCGTGGCCACTTGACCAGGATATGGAGAAGTCGTACATGGGAATGCCATAGGGTCGCATTATGCTCTGGCAGCGATTGAGCAATTTAATGCGATAATTTCCATCCGTTTCTCCCGGCAGTTTCTTAATTATCACCCGCAATCCTTTGGTGCAAATATCACTTTCGATTTGCTCTCTTTTAAGGGCAAGAATTGATCGATCGAGTCTTTCATTTATGCTCGGATTAGACGTATTTAAGCCATGTTTATGAGCCGTTTGTAGAAGCGCTTTGAAGTCTGTTCTGTACTTCGAACTCGGAGCTTGAATTACAGTTGATGTCGAATGATCCGATTCCTCATCAGAGTCGACTTCTTCTTTGGGTCGTTCTTCGTAGGCATTTTCTGCCATTCTGTCGTCATTTTTTATCTCAGTTTCGACTTCTTTCAATTCGTCTTCTAATCTCGATGCTTCTGCCAACTGATTCATTACATTGGACAGAATGCTCGATATGTTCTTATTCAATTCCACTCTTCTATTTCTTTTGGTCTCGACCAACTCCACAGCCAAATTATTGCGTCGACTAAAAGTCTCTGCCTTGATCAGCTTCAGATTCTCGTTAATTACCTTCAATTCTTCTATTGCCTCTGCGTTTGAGAGTCGCATTATCGATTGGAACTCCTCTTCGAATTCTTCACAGTTCTCGATCGACTCGGACATCTTTTAATCGATTTGCGGCTCAAGTATAAAAAAAGTATAAAAGGTTAAAGTTGATGGGAATATTAAAATATATACAAATTTATTAAAATATAGGTATGCGAGTTTTCAAGTCGAATGAGTTTTTTGAAACTCATCTTACGAAAAATTCAATGCTTAGTATGACATTCAAGAATTTTAAAAGATTTTTGAGGCATCGTTAATCGAAGAATAAGTTGGAGTAATGGTATATGATTTAATTATAATAGTTTTTGGGCATTACTTTTATAGGTAGTAAGTGTAAAAGTAGCAATATTAATATAAGTAATTGAAGGAGTATTAATGATCGTAATAAAAGTAATTTTTATAATAGCAGTAGTAAAAATAATATTTAATTTGTTTTTCATCGTTTCATTTTTAATTTCAAATTATATATATTTTAAAATCTATAATAATTAAATATTATATAAATTTCTAAATTTTATTTATAAATTTTAAAGTACTTTTTTGACATTAAATAAAATGAATATGTAAAAAATACTTTTTGTAAAAGAATAAATGGCAGTTTTAGTTTTTCGGAATTACTTTTATAAGTAGTACTTAGTTGTAAAAGTAATTGAAGAAGTATTATTAATTGTAATAAACGTAATATTTATAATATCAATAGTTATAATTATATTTAATTTGTTTTTTATCATTTCAGTTTAAATTTAAATTTATATACATATATTATAAAATTTATAATAATTTAATATTATGTTTCTTAATTTTATTTAAATTTTTTAAAACAAATAAATAATATAAAAAATACTACTTGTAATAGTAACATAAGTATCTTCATATATTTTTTTTTAATTTTAGTAAATATTTTTAAAAAGAAAGTTTAATTGTCAATCAGTCAATCATTCAGTCCAATGAGTTCCATTTAATTCCATATTTAGATGAAGTGATAAATAAGATTCGTTTAGTTAGATTTATTGCAATGTTTCTAAATCAAATTGCAAGTCAATTAACCCTCAAGTACCAAAAGTGGTTGATCAAAAAATCGAAGCCAGTGCCTCAGGTTATCAGGTCGCATTATGGGCAGTTATTACTGTGTTTCTGTGATTTTGGCCACCCTCGAGTTGGGTTCAATATTAACAATGTTAGTGTTACGTTTGTGCCACATGCTTAACCCTCAATTTGCGTGCCACGTTGCAAACAACAAAACGCCCGGGGCAACAACAACGACAACAACTGTGGAGTGGAGTCACAGTGAGCAACAATAGTAAGTCAACATGAAATATTTGTAACATTTGGCAGATGTCAACGCCTTTTACCCGCAAGTGCAAAAAGTCGAAAGGCAACAAAATTGATGAAACTGTCATAATTGAATCACAGATGGAAAGAGCGACCGAGAGAGAGAGAGAGAGAGGGAGAGAGTGAGAGGGAGAGGGAGTGCTGGTCACATTTAGAGGGCAGTTTTAAGGGCTCGTCTCACATCGAGTTGCCTTTTAAATGCATTTCGCAATTTGTGCGTTATTTAATATTTTACTTCGCAGGAGGGGACAGTGGGCGGAGGGGCGGAAGTGGGCGTGTACCGTGTATTCTGATTGCTTTTCATAACTTTATGCTAATCTCAGAGCTGGTCGCAAAGTCTCGAATTTCAGCGAGTCCACCAAAAAAAAAAAAATCAAAAGAAAACTAAATTCTTGCAAATAATGAAAGTTGAAGGAGCCGAAAATAATTTCCGCTTTTAATGCTCATTTCGCAATTTTGTATACAAAACTAATTAATATCTTTGCGACACTTCAGCCTCTCCCTCCTCTACCCCTTCTATGTCTACAGCTTTCTTTCGACCTTTCTACCTACCAAAAATGCAGCTAGGCTACAGGATATTTGTGCAAGTCATTTCCGTATCTAAAGAGTTCTACTGTAATTTAACAGCGCGTAATTAATTTATGCAAAAACACAAAACAACAACAACAATAACGACAACTGTCGAAAAATGCAAATGCAAATAAATTGCAAATTGCGTAAATTTGTTTTTTAAAATAATTAACTTTTCAGCGCATTTAATTAGAAATTTTTGGCAAACTGCGAGGGCCGTTTCACAAATATTTAGCGTAAAAATACGAGCTTAAATATAAAATTATATTTTTAAATACTGCTAAATTTCACTGTCATAATTGTTAAGTTAATATATAGACAGCTTTAGGTTGAATACTGCCTTAAAATCAACATAAAACTTATTTGTTACCTCAAATTTGTCATTAAAATTGGTTTAACAACAAAAATATTGAGTTTTAAAATTTTGAAAAATTTTGAAAATTTGTCGAAAAAAACATTTTTTACCAAACTTATAAATTTAAGCACTAAATCAAAGTAGGGATGTTAAAATAAATAAAAGACATTTCGCTTAAAAATCTATTCACTTTTGACAAAGTTCTAAAGCTTGAAAGTCATGTGAAATCCTTAAATTCTGAAAATTCTGACATCTGTTATAATTGAAAAACTGGGCTTTTTAATTTTGAAATAGATCGTAGCACCGAAAAAGTTGTCTGTTTATCTGAAATAAAATATTCGTTTAGTTTTTCATAAATTGTGAATTCACTCCAATCAATTTGATTCGATGGGCAGCTATGTGAGCTGCGTAGATGGCAAGGGATATTCCTGTTTGCTTCGTGAGTTGATGGAAAAGAACTGGTTCCTTTTGCTGGTGGCCTTTGGAGGAGCCTTGGCCCTGGTTTACAATTGTCACTTGAGCGTCGCTTTTATCCATCACTTCTGTGGTGGACAGGATTGCATTCGACCCACCAATCGGGTCCCATCGGAGTCGACTGCCGTCGAGTATGGCGCCAGGGATGGACCACACACCTGGCGGAGTGCGGAAAACAATCAGAGTCCGATTAATATCGAAAGCGCTTGTGTGGAGCTGCGTTGCTTCGATAATTCCCTAATTTGGTTGGGATATGAGCAGTTGCCTTTGGGCATACGACTGGAGAACAATGGACACACGTTGGTGTTGCGTGCCGTATTTAGAGGTGAGACTTGGACTTGTTGTTAAAAAATTTATATCGATAATAATGATGGTTACAAGTGCAAAATTTGGATTGGTATAGTTAAAATCTAGTAGATGTAATACTCATTTTAAATTGAAACGCCACTAATGTAAATTCGCAACTAAATATTGACATTATCGATAACTATCGATTATTATATACTATTAATTATCGATCACGTTGATAATTTCATTAATTGATATTTTCATTAATAATAAAAAGCAAAAATAATATTTTTAATTTATAAATATTTAGTTCTTTATAATTATCGATAATTATCGATTTTTCATAATATTGTTTATCGATAGCATTGATATTTTTATCAAAGGTTAAATACTTTTATGTATAAATATTTTCTATTTTATAGTAATCGATAAGTATCGATTGTTTAATAATATTAACTATCGATAATGTTGATATCTGTTATTTTATAAATAAAATCAACACCCCTAGGTGAGACACCTTGTATCGATGGTGGCGACTTGTTGGGCAGCTTCAGCTTCCATGAGATCAGCTTTCGTTGGAGCTGGTACAATGATTTCGGCTCAGAGCATACCCTGGACAACGAGCACTTTCCGCTGGAGATGCAGTGCCTGCACACGGATGCCGTGGACAGTGGACACGCCTCCAGTCGTGGTTTGCTGATGGTCTCCTACATGTACTCCCTGGCCACGGACAATCCCTTTCTCGATGTGATCATTCAGCATCTGGTCGCCATTCAATCTGCCGGGCAGTCTGTCGAGATTCCCGCCTTTCCGCTCAACTATCTGATGCCGGCATTCTACACGGAGTTCTACAGCTATCACGGATCGCTGACGGAGCCGCCCTGTCACCGTGGTGCCGAGTGGTTCATTCAACCCATTCCCCTGGCCATCGGGGAGCGGCAGCTCCACGAGTTCCGCAAACTGCGCTGTCGAAACGGCGCTCGAATCAGTCGCAATGCTCGACCAGTTCAGGATCGAGGCGATCGAACTGTCCACTTGAATCGCTATACATCATCTGCATAAATAATTAAATGAAATGTTAAATAAATTGATACAAATTGAATAAAAAAAATAATATTAACAATTTAAAATAAATAATAATCAAAAAGATAATAAAAATAATAATAATGAAGTAAATGCAAAACTAAATAAAAATTTAAATGTGACTATCCGTACAATATAAGAAAAAAACACTAGACTCAATTCTAGTCCAAAAATGTATCGAAATTAGTCAGAATCGTGGCGATTGAACTGTCCACTTCGCTATGAATCAACTGCATAAATAATTATATAAAATGTGAAATAAATTCATAAGAATTGAATAAAAATTATAATATTATTAGCAATTTAAAATAAATAATATTCAAATAGATCGCTGCATAATTAATTAAATAAAATGTGAAATAAATTCCAAACAATTGAATAAAAATAACTATTTAAAATAAATAATCAAATAGTAAGAAAAAAATAATAATTATGAAGTTAATACAAATTTAAGATTATAAATGTAACTATCTGTACAATATAAGAAAACAATACTGGACTTCTAGTCCAAAAATTGATTGAAATTAGTCTGGATCGAGCCGATCGAAATTTTAACTTGAATCTTTACATCAACTAATCAGTACATAAAAAATTAAAAAAAAGTCTGTTCATAAAAGTTATAGAAAAATAAAATTATTTACATTTAAAATAAATAATACTAAAAAAGATCAAAAAAATTAACTATTATATAGAAATGAATATTATAAATACATGATTACTCGTACATTAGAAGATAAATTCAACTCTTATTCTACTTCTTTTTAGTTTGTTTCTATCAAAATATACCAAAAAAATTTTAATCATAATATTACATGTTAAAAAAATTAAAAAAAAAAATTAAAACGCTATTAATATTAAGTAACATTAATGAGAAATAGGAGCTGAATATTCTTACAGAATTTAGTTCAGTTTAGCATTATTTCTAAACTTCACATTTACTATTAAATTAAATTAAAAAATAATTGAATTTACTTTTCAATTAAATTAAAATATTTATATATCATTATTATTGTTCCTTTTATATAATCAAGGGATATTTCTGTCTTTATTCCCTACTTGCTTGCTCGACAGTTAATTAGGGCGACTTGGTCCCAAGCAAATCTTACGCACAATTTCATCAGATTGTTAATGTTGTTGTTGTTGTTTGTTAAAGTATTTATATAGTCTGCGTTTAGTAATCCACTAATTAGAGCTTCAAAGCAGCTCTGCTTCCAGTTTTTGGGTGGGCAGGGGAGGCAGCAGCGGCGCCGCAGGATATGCAGGATATGCAGGATATGGCTCTGTGCGCAGTCAGCCATGTGTTAGAATTTGAGTGTATGTATCTCTGTGTGTGTGTGTGTGTCTGCGTTGTATAATTGTGTTAGTGCAGCGGAAACTGTTGCGGACATGTTGTTGCCCAGTCCCAGTCCCAGTTGCCAGTTGCCAGTTATGGCATTGGCTCTGTTCATCTGGCCTCGAATCTGAATCCAAATTCGAATGCTGGCTGGGATTGGACCTCCTGCGGTGACTACGCACCCTTGTCTCATTTATGCCTAATACACTACCACACACACATACTCTCTCTCTCTTTCTGCCTCTCCCTCTTACACAAAATTGTGTGATTGCAGCTTCTAATTATCAGTTGAGAGTCCATAGTTCGATGTACGAATTTTGGGAGCAGGAAGTTAGGAAGTTTCTGGTAATTACTTTTGATTGGGAAAGGGTGAGAGAGTAGTCTGCCAATATCTCGCTCTCTCCCTCTTTAGATAGTATAAGTAGTGTATTCTGTTGGCCATAATCAGAAACAGTTCCAATTTTGGGGCCTGTTTCGGCAATTTCGCAATTGCAATTGAAATTGCTGCAAATCAACGCTAATGAAATTATACAAACAAATTTCGTTGCAATTGCAATTGTTGTTGTTCCAACTGCAATTGCAAATTCAGTTGTTGCTATTGTTGTTTTTGTTGTTGTCAACACTGTCAACATTTACGCAATGGCCAAACGCAATTTGAATGTTTTGAGAACTTAATTGAATTGCATTTTCACAAAATAAAGCCTAATTTTTGGTCACATTTGCGATTTCTATTCGCTTTCTTTCTCTTTTTGTTGTTATTTTTGTTTATTATGGCCATTTATATTGCCAAATTTATCAATTTGCAATTAAAAACGCATAACGCAATTTATTAATGCAAATATCCCCAAAATGTTTTGTTCCAAAATTATGCAAATTATTTTTTGTGAAAATATTTTAGTGAAAACTGTTAACAAAAAACATAAAACTAATTGTTTTTGTTGCCAAATTTTAAATGAATTCTAAATATTTTGGATAATATTGTAGATAATCAACTTGTTTCTAATCAATTCAAAATTGTTTACAAAAGAGAATAACTTTTTTTAATGCATAATCGACAATCAACTTGTATCTAATCAATTGAAAATTGTATGAAAAAAAAAACTTATTGAACTGCCAAATGAGCGACATATTCCATATTATACTATTTATGAATACTTTTAATTAAGTTTAACAACAAATTGTTTGCAATTTGCATAAATAATTTGAATTATTATTGACATTTTTGTATAACTGGCAAAACTCTTCAATTTTTGTAGTTCTTTTTAATTTAAGAGTCATATAATGTCTGTTTTATCATGAATATTGCCTGCAAAACAAGATTTTATTTCTTATTTATACCAATTTTTTCATTTAAAGTCATTAAATAATGAAAAATTAAGAAAAAAAATTTTTAAATTTTTTGAAAAAATTATAAGGGGTAGGTATGCAAAATTTTCGAAAATTATCGAAAAAATTTAATTAAATAAATATAAAAAATGTAGATAATTCAAGAGTCTAGTTTTAGTTAGCGGAAGAATAAGACATTCCGGTTAAAAATCAGTTTAATTTGTCAAAGTTATGGTGGTTTTTAGGTGAGGCAATGTCAACTTTTTGTATAGAAAAAGTTGAACAATTTTGAAGAAGAATGATCATAATTGAATAAATATTGTAAAAAAAAATGATTTTGTATTTCCATTATAAATAATTACATTTTATATTGTAGTTTTGTAGTAGTAAACAAATTGATAAAAACTATTTCATTTTGAGAATAAAAGTTCTAAGAGTCTCGTAGTATTATTTAAATTAATTTATATGGTAAAAACTTAGTCGAATTTGTTATATGCTTTGTGAGTTCAATCAAATTGATTCTTTAGTCAAATAAAAGTTAAAATTACTCAGCATAAAGGATGTTTAATTAGAATCAATGAGTCAATAAACTAATCTTGAATGACAATTCAAATGAGAAGCAGCTGTTGCCACAATCTGTGGCAAGACAAACATATCAATCAACATTCTAATTGAATGTAATTAGAAAAACGCATGAGCTGCCAAATCTAAAGGATGCAACAAAAACAACAACAACAGCAACAGCAACAACAACGAGAAGGGAAAATTGTGGCACAGCAGCTGCAGAAGCGACTCGAGGAAAATGGCAAGAAAATTAAATTAGACGAATAGAATGACGATGTAAGTGCCATGAAAAGACGTTAAGACGTGCTCTAAATGGGCCAAGTTGCCAAGGCAGAGAGAGAGAGAGAGAGAGAGGGAAGACGGCAGAAGACGTTGCTAAGATGAAGACTAAGTAATGATGATGATAAAGATGATGATGATGAAGTTGTTGTGTGTAGTGGTTGCTCGAAAATTGAGGTAAATTGCATTTAAGTGTTGCCGTTTTGCTTTCCGCTTTTCCCATTTCCCATTTCCATTTTAGCTGCATGAATATGTATAGAAAACTCAAACTCAAACTCGAACTCAAGCTGAAGCTTTTGTGCCACGAAAATTGAATGAATAATTGAGAAAACGAGCGCATGATGGCATTAGTGTGTGTGTGATTGTGTGTGTGTTGGGAAAATTCGCTGCTAATGAATTTTAATTGGTTTTATTAAGGCAAAAAGCTTGTTCAACGAAAAGGCAGCATCATAAATCGCAGTTTGCAGTTGGAAATTTGCAGCTTTGCTGCTCTCTTAATTGTTAATCATTAAATATTGTTGCAGTAAAATCAATATGTGTGTGCTTGTGTGTGTCAGTGTGTGTGTGTGTGTGTGGCTGACGATTAATTAACGCCATTTTGTAATTATCTGCGCATTTTTAAATCAATTAACTTTATGCAGACAAACAACAACATTAAAAAAATACAAACTGAAATTGGAACTGAACGACTTAGACTTACCCTGTGCTTAGTTCTGGAATATAGTTCTTACAGTTTCACTTTCATTTTGTGGCAAATGATTTTTTAAACTTCTTTAAATTTATTATTAAATTATAAAAATATAATATGATTAGAGTGGGAGAATGTTAAAATAAATACTATGAAGCATTAAAAATTCAACACTGCTCTACAAGGTCGCAAAAAGTTTCTTAATTTACTTTTGTCTTAAATACAACAATTTCATGTTTTAATTAATTGAGGAATACGATATATTTTTAGTTAGGTTTCATGTTAAAGCTTCAGAAATGTCATTGTAATAAGAAGAGAAACAGGGAGAGCTATTGAATACAGGGTGACCAGAAAAAACGGAGACACACTTTAATATGTCCGTAAGCAAAAGTATGTTACCGGATTTAATTAAATGTT